>SJYC01083960.1:0-44098 GCA_006408675.1 Madoqua kirkii | reverse complement strand
TTTTTAAAAAAGTATACTGATCAGTGTTGCAATCACTGTAATATTGTTTCTTTCTCTCTTTTTAAAAACTGTGTTTAAAACATTTAAGAAAATCGAATATACTAGACTTCTGGTTTCAGTTGAATGAAAAAAATGTTGTTTAGCATCAATATTTACATACAGAAATTTAGCTTATTAAATTTAGTTTTTGTAAGAGAGCAACAGAGGATACAGATGAGAAGCAACAGTTAGAACTGGACATGGAACAACAGACTGGTTCCAAATCGGGAAAGGAGTACATCAAGGCTATATATTGTCACCCTCCTTCTTTAACTTATATGCAGAGTACATCATGAGAAATGCTGGACTGGATGAAGCACAAGCTGGAATCAAGATTTTCAGAAAAAATATCAATAACCTCAGATATGCAGATGACATCACCCTTATGGCAGAAAGCAAAGAAGAACTAAAGATCCTCTTGATGAAAGTGAAAGAGGAGAGTGAAAAGTTGGCTTAAAACTCAACGTTCAGAAAACGAAGATTATGGCATCTGGTCCTATCACTTCATGGCAAATAGACGGGGAAACAATGGGAACAATGACAGACTTTATTTTGGGGGCTTCAAAATCACGGCAGATGGTGACTGCAGCCATGAAATTAAAAGACACTTGTTCTTGGAATAAAAGTTATGACCAACCTGCTCTTGCTGCTGCTAAGTCACTTCAGTCGTGTCTGACTCTGTGCGACCCCACAGACGGCAGCCCACCAGGCTCCCCTATCCCTGGGATTCTCCAGGCAAGCACATTGGAGTGGGTTGCCATTTCCTTCTCCAATGCATGAAAGTGAAAAGTGGAAGTGAAGTCGCTCAGTGACCCTCAGCGACCCCATGGACTGCAGCCTTCCAGGCTCCTCTGTCCATGGGATTTTCCAGGGAAGAGTACTGGAGTGGGGTGCCATTGCCTTCTCCGATGACCAACCTAGACAGCATATTAAAAAACAGAGACATTACTTTGCCAACAAAGGTCATCTAACCAAAGCTATGGTTTTTCCAGTAGTCATGTATGGATGTGAAAGTTGGACTATAAAGAAAGATGAGCACTGAAGAATTGATGCCTTTGAAGTGTGGTGTTGGAGAAGACTCTTGAGAGTCCCTTAGACAACAAGGAGATCTAACCAGTCAATCCTAAAAGAAATGAGTCCTGAATATTCATTGGAAGGACTGATGTTGAAGCTGAAACTCCAATCCTTTGGCCACCTGATGCAAAGAACTGACTCATTTGAAAAGACCCTGATGCTGGGAAAGATTGAAGGCAGGAGGAGAATGGGATGACAGAGGATGAGATGGTTGGATGACATCACCGATTCAATGGACATGAGTTTGAGTAGACTCTGGGAGTTGGTGATAAACAGCGAGGCCTGGAGTGCTGCAGTCCATGGGGTCCTAAAGAGTCAGTCACAGCTTGGCCACTGAACGATATTTCTGATTTAAGATAGTTGTTTATATCTTCAAATGCTTATATGGGAATATTTCATTCTGCTTGATGTATGAACTTACAGTTTCTTTTTATTTTCTTTCCTTATAGTTTTCTTTGTATTTATGGGTTGTTTTATCAGAGGACAATTTTCCTCAATTTGATATACATGAAATTCCATTTCCTTGTTTTTACTGTATGTGGGTTTCACTTTCTGTGTGTTCATTTCTATGGTATTGGCGTGTTTTCAAGATTCTTGGCTTAATGGCATCATCTCATGTTAGTATAGCAAAGTCAACGTACTTTGTTAGGTTTAGGGGGTGTTTTCATGGGGTAAGGAGGGCTCTGAGGCCTCTTATGTTTTTCTTTTCTCTTGCAGGAACCTCAAGTTTCTCATTTTTCTTTTTTTCCCTTTTCTTCTTTTCCTCTCCCCACCCAATTGCCAAAGGATATTTTTTACCCTTTTTTTTTTTTTTGGTACTTTTTGCCTTCTCCAGAGCTATGAGTTTCAATAATTGCCCCTTTAATTCCCACTTGTCCCTTGAAATCACTTATACTTCAAAAGTTCCTTCCCTGAAGTCCATGCTTGTGCCTGGACACTTTTTTAGTATTTTCAGACTGAGGGTAGACGTGGTGTTTGTGGTTGTAGATTAAAATCCGATTTAGGCTTCGCACTACTTCCTCTCTTTTGCTTCCCTGCATTTCTGTTCTCCTTTCACTTGCTCGAGAACCTCAGGACAGGGCAAGGTTGTGGTGGGAGGGTGAGAAATTGGGCTGTGGGTTTTTATCTTTCTCTTTTTATCCACAGTTATTTTGAAGTTAAGACATTCTCTGTCTTCTGGTTGTGCTAAAGATGTGATTTGAGTATAAATTCATTTTTTTTCTTTTGCTATATGTGTTGTTTGGGGATAATCCATGAGGAAAAAAATAGATAGATACACTGCTGTCATTGGGTGAACCTACCTGGAGGTCCATTCACTAAATTTTTATTGACTTTGGCAAACATTGAGATTTTGACTACTAGTTTTCATCTTTCATTCTTCCTTGCTAACAAAAGCTCAGTTTGCAGTGAAGGAAGTAAATACACACATTTAAAAAATTTTGATTTTCAGGATCCTGTGGTAAGGTGATATGGTTTATTCAAAGAGCTATAAGGAGACATTTACTGGGTAGGGTTTGCAGGAAAGTCTCAACCTTGTAAAAATGGTCAGATTCAGCTGGAAGTACCTTCTATTCTTTTCCTTTTTTTCTTCCAGGAATTTAGATATAATACCTGGAAGGGGAGTAGCTATCTTGTGACCACAGTATAAAAGTCAAAAGCTAAGGATGAAAGAAGAGAAAAATAGAAGGAGCTGGAGTATTTGGGGGCCTGCATCAGCCTGGATTGCTTACTCTCCACTTTCTGCTTATGTAAGTCTTTCCTCATTAAGTCCCTATTTGCCAAGTCTCTGTTCAGATATACATGTGTTGACCAATACCTTGATTTACTAAGGCATTTCCTCCTTTGTGCTGTGGAGATGGTCATTTTCATGGCTCAGCTTGTCTAGGGCTCCACTAATTTGTTGCATATTGCTATTCCTTGTATATCAGTTATAGACTATGGGACTCAAGGTTTTCATCATAGAAGAATGCAGAGAAGATGATAAATATTCCCATAGATACCTTTCTTTCATAGTCTCTGAACTTTTCTTCATTTTGTACTTCCTTCTGATAATAATCTCACCTATATTTATATATAAGCAGGGCTTAAATGCCCATAAAACAAATCACTAGCCAAGTTTGCCATTCACTTATTTATTCATAGTTCACTAGGTGAGCTACAAGGAACTTTCCCAGTGGTTCAGCAGTAAAGAATTCACCTGCAATGCAGGAGACAAGAGTTTGAACCCTGGGTCAGGAAGATCCCCTAGAGTAGGAAATGGCCTGGAGAATCCCATGGACACAGAAGCCTGGCAGGCTATAGTCCATGAGGTCACAAAGAGTCAGACATGACCGAAGCACCTGAGCTCGCAGGCGTGCATGCGCACTACAAAGCTTGCTTATCCGGGCATTAGGTGACATGTGATGCTACCAGTGAGGGGTGTGTGGCATGAGCTTGCCAGCTGTGGGAGCAGGTGTACCATGGTGTGACATACACTTGCTCCAGATGGAGGGAGGTAAATAGGGCGGTGCTAATTTGGGAAGACAGAAGGCAGGGGAGCAGAAAGAAGGTTACAGGAGGTCCATAGAGAGGGCTCCAAATAGGAACCCTCAAAGAAAATGTCACGCCTAAGTTAAATTGAACAATGTTTGGGGCGTATCATGCTTAATCTCTTTTCCTTCTGTTATCCCAATGTGGGTTTATATTCCCTAGCAGAATTCCTTACACCTAGGGAGTGCTCAGAATGAAGGATTAATTCGATACACTTTGAGATAGGATGTAGTTCTTTTTCTATTGAAATCTATGATCTTGGACTGTCTAGACATTTATGCTTGATTTCTTCATTTCTGAGTAACCTTTTGTCATAAAAGGATACCCAGGATTTGTTTTCATTGGGTGTGGTAAGAGATGCAGACACAGAAATTACTGTCAGGCAGGAAGACTTTTTATACCCACATAGCCCTAGAAATAGAGGTATGGCTCATCATGCAAGGCTGCATAGGGAAGTACCAGGGTTGCTCAGGAGACAGAGGGAACAAGGGGGAAACATGGGCAAGAGTATTTACTGTGGTTTCTGTGGGGAGGAATGGGAGAGACAGGGTAAACAGGATAGGACTGGCAAATTTGAATAATGCTAGCAGGCGCTGGGGCTTCGGGGCTGTACCTTGTTGTCAGGTACCAGCTCCTGGAGTGATTAGGGCAGGGAGCTAGTGGCCTAGAATTATGAGCCCAGTGAAGGCTAGGATACAGGCTGGACTGGATAGTTTACATATGAAAAGTGAATTATTTGCTATCTCTAGGAATTAGCTAACCCTGAGAGGAGCAATCCTTCCAGGGTCAGCAAGGCCTCAGACATCAAAGCGGCAAATCCAGAAAATAGAAAACAGTATTATATACATTTTTGCATTTACTTTAGTTTCCTGTGAATAGCATCTTTTAAAATTTATTTATTTTGGGATGTGCTGGGTCTTCCTTGCTGCACTCGGGCTTTCTCTAGTTGCAGCAAGCAGGGGCTACTCTGTTGCACAGGCTTCTTATTGTGGCGGATTCTCTTACTGTGGAGCACAGACTCTAGGATGCAGGTTCAATAGTTGTGGTGAATGGGCTTGGTTGCCCTGTGGCATGTGGAATCTTCCCGGACTAGGGATCGAACCTCTGTTTCCTGCATTGGCAGGCAGATTCTTAACAACTGGACCACCAGGGACATCCATGAATAACATCTAATAAAGTATTCTTGGTAAATACAAGCTAATTCATAAAGTAATTCTATATTCTCTAGTGCTCTTCACTTAGTACATATGCTACAATTTACAGACCAACAGATACTAATACAGCTCCTAGTGTTGGGCTTGTAAGCCCTCAGTAAGGTTTAATGAATCCTATAGAGATTTTCAATAAAATATTAAAGGCAACCAATGACAACACAAATAACCTATCATGAAACTGGTACTTGACCATAGGCTTCATGTTTCCTAAAGCATTGTGTTATCCAGTAAGACCGTGCTTTGACCACTGCAAAGACCTGTACAGCTGCTCCTGAGAAAGTCTAAATAATAAACTTCAGGTAAAGCATCTCACTGGAATTCCATCACCTCCACTAGCTTTGTTCGTAGTGATGCTTTCTAAAGCCCACTTGACTTCACATTCCAAGATGTCTGGCTCTAGATTAGTGATCACATCATCATGATTATCTGGGTCGTGAAGATCTTTTTTGTACAGTTCTTCTGTGTATTCTTGCAACCTCTTCTTAATATCTTCTGCTTCTGTTAGGTCCATACCATTTCTGTCCTTTATCGAGCCCACCTTTGCATGAAATGTTCCCTTGGTTTCTCTAATTTTCTTGAAGAGATCTCTAGTCTTTCCAGTTCTGTTCTTTTCCTCTATTTCTTTGCATTGATTGCTGAAGAAGGCTTTCCTATATCTTCTTGCTATTCTTTGGAACTCTGCATTCAGATGTTTATATCTTTCCTTTTCTCCTTTGCTTTTTGCCTCTCTTCTTTTCACAGCTATTTGTAAGGCTTCCCCAGACAGCCATTTTGCTTTTTTTGCATTTCTTTTCCATGGAGATGGTCTTGATCCCTGTCTCCCGTACAATGTTATAAACCTCATTCCATAGTTCATCAGGCAATCTATCTATCAGATCTAGGCCCTTAAATCTATTTCTCACTTTCACTGTATAATCATAAGGGATTTGATTTAGGTCATACCTGAATGGTCTAGCAGTTTCCCCTACTTTCTTCAATTTAAGTCTGAATTTGGTAATAAGGAGTTCATGATCTGAGCCACAGACAGCTCCCGGTTTTGTTTTTGTTGACTGTATAGAGCTTCTCCATCTTTGGCTGCATAGAATATAATCAATCTGAATGTGAAGTCAAGTGGGTCTTAGAAAGCATCACTACCAACAAAGCTAGTGGAGGAACAATGAAAGTGGATTTATAAATTTGTAAAAAAGCAAAATATCAAATCTTTTTAAAGTCATGTAAAGCATCTTTTCAATCCTTAACTTTAACCATCTCAAAAGTAGTTTTAATAATATATCTATTGAAATAAACTACATATTGAATTTAATTGAGTCAAGTGACCGTGAAGTACACTACAAGAAACAGCACTGCATCATTTGCTGAATATTAAAATTGTATGAAAATAATCCAGAATAAGAATGCAGTTTTAAAATTAGATACAAGTAGCTATCCTTATATAAAACAATAGTTAATTATCAAAGATATGAGCTAATACCTTAGTCCCTCGTTAGTGTATAGACAAGCTAGTCACATTAGCATCTGGACTATCTATCAAGAAAAGCAATACATAAAGTTCTATTATATGGAAAAAGATTGTTTTTCTTCTTTTGTTCCTTTTGGAGGGGAGACTGGGATAGCTTTATTGAAGTATAATTGACGTATAACCTGAAGTAATAACCAACACATTTAAAGTGTACGTTTTTAGTAAGTTTTAATGTTTGTACACTTTTGAAACCACTACTGTAATCAAATTACGAACAGATACAACACTCCCTAAAAGTTTTCTTGTGCCCCTTACATAGCCCTTCCTTTTATCCTCCCTGTTCTTTCCCATCACTAGGCAATCACTGATGTGATTTCTATCACTATAGATCAAGTGTGTATTTTCTAGAATTTAACATAAGTGGAATAGTATAGAATAATGCACTCATTTTGCCTGGCTTCCTTCATACAGCACAATTATTTTGAGATTCATTCTTTTTTGCGTGTATTGATAATTTATTCCTTTTTAATAGCTGAAGTTGACACTATATAAAAGATATATCATGGTTTGTTTTTCCATATACCTTTCATAGATAACTTAGTTGTTTCTAATTTTTGGCAGTAACAACTAGAGCTGCTATAAGCATTCCTGTCTTTGAACAGACATGTTTCAACTGTCCCGGCAAATACTGAGGAAAGTAGTGGCTGGATCATATAGCATGTGCATGTTTAACTTTTAAAGAAACTCCAGAACTATTTTCAAAAGTGCTTACACTGAATTTTACATTACTACCAGGAGTTTATGGGAGTTCCAGTTTCTCCACCTCCTCCTCAACATTTGGAATGGCCAGCCTTTTAAATTTTAATCATAGTCATAGTGTGTAGCAGTATACTGAGGTTTGAATTTGGCTCTACCTAATAAGTAGTGATGTTTACCTGGGTATCTTCTTTGGTGAAGTATCTGTTCAACTTTTTGCATGCTGAAAAATAACTGGATTGTTAAAAATTTTTTTCTTATTGAATTTTGAGAGTTATTATAGATCCAAGTTCTTAATCAGATATATTGTTTGAAAATATTTCTCTCAGATTATGTCTTTTCATTCTCTTAACCATGTCTTTTTCTTTATTTTTTTTATTGTAGTATTGTTGATTTACAATATTTTATTATTAATAGTTTCAGGTGTTTAGCACAGTGATTCAATATTTGTATAGATTATATCCCATTAAAAGTTATTACAAAATAATAGTTATATTCCAGAGTGTTGTACAATATAGTCTTGTTGCTTATCAATTTTATATACAGTAGTTTATACTTCTTCATCATATATTCCTATCTTGCCCTTGTTACCTTCCCTTTTCCCCACTGGTACCACAAGTTTGTTTTCTGTATCTGTGAGTTTGCCTCTGCTTTACTATATACATTCATTTATCTTTTAGATTCTATATATAAGTGATAACATATAATATTTGTCTTTCTCCATCTCACCGCCTCACTTAATCTGATAATTTCTAGGTCCATCCATGTTGCTACAAATGGCATTATTTCATCCTTTGTTATGGCTAGAAATATTCCCATTGTGCATATATATCACATCTTCTTTATCCATTCATCTTGTTGATGGACACTTAGGTTGCTTCTATATCTTTGCAAATGCAAATAATACTGCTATGAACAATGGTGTACATGTATGTTTTCTAACTGGAGTTTTCTCCAAATACATGCCCAAGAGCGGGACTGCAGGATCATATGGTAATTCTAGTCTTAGTTTTTTAAGGAACCTCCAACAGAGTAGGTGGGATCCCTTTTTGTCACCAGCATTTATTCCTTAGAGACTTTTTAATAATGGCCATTCTGACTGGTGGAAGGTGATACCTCACTGTAGTTCTGATTTGCATTTCTCTAACAATTAGTGATACTGAGCATCTTTTCATGCACTTGCTGGCCATCAGTATGTCTTCTTTGGAACAATGTCTCTTTAGGTCTTCTGCTCATTTTCTGATTGGGTTTTTAAAAATATATATGAAGTTACATGAACTGTTTGTGTATTTCAGAAATTAATACCTTATCAGTAGAATTGTTTCCAAATATTTTCTCCCCTTTGGTTTCACTTATGGTTTCCTTTGCTGTGCAGAAGCTTTTAAACTTAATTAGCTCCCATTTGTTTACTTTTGTTTCTATTTCCATTATTCTAGGAGATGGATTAAGAAAATATTGTTGTGATTTATGTCAGAAAGTGTTCTGCCTATGTTTTTCTCTAGGAGTTTTATAATATCTGGTCTTATATTTAGGTCTTTAATCCATGTTGAGTAGATTTTGTATAGATGTTAAGAGACTGAGCATTCTTTTGAACATTAAACCAGTCTTACACTCCTGGAATATGTCACACTTTGCCATATTCTCCTTTTTGAAATATTGTTGGGCTCAATATGCTAAAATTTTGTGGAGAACTTTTGTGTTTATGTTCATGATGGATATGACCTATAGGTTTTTGTTGTTCTGTAATGTCTCTGGTTTTGGTATTGGGGTAACTCAGCAGTGGCCACAGGACTGGAAAAGGTCAGTTTTCATTCCAATTCCAAAGAAAGGCAATGCCAAAAAATGCTCAAACTACCGCACAATTGCACTCATCTCACTCGCTAGTAAACTAATGCTCAAAATTCTCCAAGCCAGGCTTCAGCAATACATGAACTGTGAACTTCCAGATGTTCAAGCTGGTTTTAGAAAAGGCAGAGGAACCAGAGATCAAATTGCCAACATCTGCTGGATCATCAAAAAAGCAAGAGCGTTCCAGAAAAACATCTATTTCTGCTTTATTGACTATGCCAAAGCCTTTGACTGTGTGGATCACAATTAATTGTGGAAAATTCTGAAAGAGATGGGAATACCAGACCACCTGACCTGCCTCTTGAGAAATCTGTATGCAGGTCAGGAAGCAACAGTTAGAACTGGACATGGAACAACAGACTGGTTCCAAATAGGAAAAGGAGTGCATCAAGGCTGTATATTGTCACCCTGCTTATTTAACTTCTATGCAGAGTACATCATGAGAAACGCTGGGCTGGAAGAAACATAAGGTGGAATCAAGATTGCTGGGAGAAATATCAATAACCTCAGATATGCAGATGACACCACCCTTATGGCAGAAAATGAAGAGGAACTAAAAAGCCTCTTGATGAAACTGAAAGAGGAGAGTGAAAAAGTTGGCTTAAAGCTCCACATTCAGAAAACGAAGATCATGGCATCCGGCCCCATCACTTCATGGGAAATAGATGGGGAAACAGTGGAAACAGTGTCAGACTTTATTTTTTGGGGCTCCAAAATCACTGCAGATGATGACTGCAGCCATGAAATTAGAAGACGCTTACTCCTTGGGAGAAAAGTTATGACCAACCTAGATAGTATATTCAAAAGCAGAGACATTACTTTATCAACTAAGGTCCATCTAGTCAAGGCTATGGTTTTTCCAGTGGTCATGTATGGATGTGAGAGTTGGACTGTGAAGAAGGCTGAGCGCCGAAGAATTGATGCTTTTGAATTGTGATGTTGGAGAAGACTCTTGAGAGTCCCTTGGACTGCAAGGAGATCCAACTAGTCCATTCTGAAGGAGATCAACCCTGGGATTTCTTTGGAAGGAATGATGCTAAAGCTGAAACTCCAGTACTTTGGCCATCTCATGCAAAGAGTTGACTCACTGGAAAAGACTCTGATGGTGGGAGGGATTGTGGGCAGGAGGAGAAGGGGACGAAAGAGGATGAGATGGCTGGATGGCATTATGGACTCGATGGACGTGAGTCTGAGTGAACTCCGAGAGATGGTGATGAACAGGGAGGCCTGGTGTGCTGCAATTCATGGGGTTGCAAAGACTTGGGCACGACTGAGCGACTGAACTGAACTGAACTGAAAGCATCTCACTTCTAGTCAGAAATCAGGAACCTGTTCAAAACAACTGACTCGGAGAATATGAGGAAAGTTCCGGGAAGAGTTTTCCCCACGTCTGCTTTCTGGACTTTCAAAGTCCTATTGAATTTCCTTCCCAAAGATGAATCATGGCAAGCCTGACTGAAATCTCAACATTTGGTCGTCTCCAAAGCATCAGTAATCACTGTAAGCCAGCTGCTGCTAAGGCAATTAGGAAAATTCCAACACTCTGAGCTGATGGTCTCTTCACCTTTTGGCAATAAAACAAAGCATAAGAGACCCAAAGAAATCGCCAAGGTCATATCTTTATTACTTCCCAGATGTGCCACTTTTTTTTTTCTCTACTTCCTAGAACAACAAAACAGTAATTATCTGTTAGTCATAAACCTTGTGATTTAGCTCTGTGATTATTATTTTTCCAATTAAATAAACTGTATATCCCTTCACAATTTGATTTTGAACTCAAGTGGCCAACTCTGGCTGCTTAGCTAGAGATGGAAGTTTAGGTGTTAATGTTTTCTAAATGCGGCTTTAATAATTATTTTAACCTCTCATCTTACTCTCACCTTGTTGGAAATTGTGGTCTCATTGGATGTTTGCTCTTCAGGCTGCACCTGGATGTTAACCAGCCTTGGTAAAGACAGTTCCATTGGTTGGCAGTCAGGCTTGTGTCATTTGTGTTGCCAGCAGAAGAAAGAAATTTTGTTTTAAATTGCTACTTCTACACCAGGAGAATTCTTGATTATAACCTCAATCTAGATAGCTTCTTCCCCATGACTTAAATAGCAAAACACTATCACAGTTACAAACCATTTAAGCAAGTTTAACTAGCATCATATTATGTGTAACTAGCAAGATATTATATTTATTTCTATGAATATAAATCCAAGCAAAAGCATGAATAAAATAAGTATTGATGGTATGTAGTCCATTCTTCTTTCTCAGAACCATAGGAAGTGGCTTTCTCTTAGAGGAATAAGTCTATATGGCATGGGTGTCATTTTAGTTCATTGTGCTTTGCTCTTAAAGAAAAAAAGACTCATGTTAATAATAAAACAAGAATTTATCAAAATCTATAAAACTGTGATACTTTGTGGCATATTATAAGCACGTTCATGTCAATTATTTTATTCTGATTTATAGAAACTGTACAATTTCCCTACCCAGAAATAATGCTGAGATATACATATGTATGTATGTATATTGAGTAGAGTTGTAAGGGAATACTGCTTCACAATCTTTTACAGATGTGTGTGGAAAATAGCACTTGGAGTGCATTGTCCCACTGTCATTAAATATTCTTTTAAAATCTCAATTGTAATGATTTCATACCATTGTACAAATACCATAGTTTATTTTATCAGTCTTCAGTGATTAATTATTTGGTTTGTTCCCAATTTGTTGCAATGAAAAACACAATACCCCCACTAAAAAGAAAGAGAAACAAAAAAGAAAAATAATAAAATACAAATATAATTCTACAAAGTACTTTTTAGCTCAGTAATATGCCTTTTGTTCTTCCTAGGAGAAGTTTCTAGAGGAGATGAATGCATACTAGTAAGCTTTTAAAACAGCTCCCCTGATAACCTGGAAACTCCATGTGGGTAGAACTGTGTCTCACGTTCATCGTTATAGCCTCAACCCCTGGCCCAGTGCCTGACTTGGATACACATTCAATGTGTATCTGCTGCTTATCCATACATTTTTAAGATTTTCTACAATGAACAAAAGCTCCCACCTATCCACAGAAGGTGGCACTGGTTGATTAACAATGAACTTTTAGAGTGAGTTGGGGCCTCCTAATGGGGGTGTGTTGGCAAATGTTTAATACTACAGCTCTGAGAATAGTTTACCATGAATGTTAGTTGATGTTTTCTTTTACTTCAATGAGTAAGAAGGGCTTCCTTGATGTCTCAGATGGCAAAGAATCCTCCTGCAATGCAGGAGATCTGGTTTCAATCTCTGGGTTCGATCCCTAGGTTAGGAAAATCCCCTGGAGCAAGGCATGGCAACCCACTCCAGTATTCATGCCTGGAAAATCCCATTAGACAGAGGAGCCTGGTGGGCTACAGTCCATGGAGTTGCAAAGAGTCGGACATGACTGAGCGATTAATTACAGCACAGCACAATGAGTAAGGCAAAAGCAGACAATGGAGACATACTCTGGAACGTCACTCATTTACCAGTGATGTGATTGACTTCTTTGCAGAATCAAATAATAGGAAGAATGTTTTCTTAATTTTTTGTGCCATTCACATTGTAATGGATATAGGCAGGATACACTTTTAGTTTACTCTGCATTATCATCATTTTCTCTGACATGTTCATAAATCTAAACAATCAAAAACACAAAAACAAGTCAAATCCTGATTCATAGAATTTCCTGATTTCTGTGGTGTAGATACTCCAACCATGGCCAATTTCAAGTTGCCAGTGTGATGTCACTACATGTGGTGCTGGGCAGAGATATGCAGCACACTCTATACTGTGGCATTTTCTCCATGCAGGTACTTCATAACCTCGAGAATGGTAATAAAATATGGTAAGGTAATTAGGAAGGGATTGACTTTATTTATTACCTCTGTTTTTAATATAATTCATTAAACTGCAGATATGTATTAGATATTTGTATCTAACATATTGCAATATAGTATAACTTGTATATAAGAATTTTATATAATTTATATAAGGTTGCATATAATTAAAGTTTGAATAGTGTCTGTGTTGAACAACCAAACTGAAGAATCCTTGAAAATGCAACAATTGCCTGACCCCAACACACTACCACCTGGAGTTCTGTTGGAAGAGGGTTGATCCTGCAATAGCACAGCTGCATCAAGCTGAACGTCATAAGGCCCAGTCACAGCTGCTGATCAAAAAGGAGGAGCGTTCCTGATGACACATCTGTTTCCATTCCTGCCCTTGTCGTTGCTCATCTTGTAGGAGCACAGCCATCATCTCTGCAACTGTTCCCCCAAGGTCAGTTTGAATCGCATTTTTGTCTTTCTTCAAAGAATCTGCCTGCAATACAGAAGACCCAGGGGACCTGGATTCAATCCCTAGATTGGGAAGATCCCCTGGAGAAGGGCATGGCAACCCACTCAGTGTTCTTACCTGGAGAATTCCATGGACAGAGGAGCTTGGCGGGCTATAGTCCATAGGGTCGCAAAGAGTCGGATATGACTGAAGCAACTGAGCACGCAGGCACGCGTACGCCATTATCAAGTCTATTAACGTCACTGTTTTCTAGAGCCCTTGAAAGCAAAGTCTAGTCATTCCTGTTCTATCTCCCATTCCACGTGGGTGAGTGTGAGGCTGAAGGCTGTGTGGCTTGGAAGGGTTTAGGGAAGCAGGGCAGAGACCCCACAACTGTAGGGTATGAAATAAAGAGGAACTGAAGAGGGTGTCTGGGCAAAGGTAGGCTGGGCAGACATCAAGAAAAAGGGCCAAGGTGTCCCTGGGTCTGAAGTTAAGTATCTGCTCCCACGAGGACCAGCCACATTAAGCAGGGGCATCGATTTGGAGCCAGAGTCAGGAGTCCTGAGGCAGTGACAAATGAATAGTGTAAGATTTCAAGGGAGACATTGGCCTACTTGAAAGAGCCATGGTCACAATTGCTTTCAGAAATAACCAATACAAGAGAAAGCAATTTTACTGAGATGGGTGCATGGGTACCCATTAGTCACCGAACACAACTGTTAATCTATTAAAGCACTGCTAAACAGTGCTGGCATCTCTCGAGCCCATGGAACCCCTCCCCTCACCCCCAGCCCCAGTTTCCACTATTTTCCCTGGTTGCCCCCAGGATGGTTACCAGACTCCACAATAAGCGGAACTTTCTCGCAGCATCACAGTGTCCTCACTCCTTGATATTCCTGCTAGATGGCGGCCTAGAGCACAGAAATCACTCTTCTATTCCATAGATTAAGGGAATATTATGTTTCATTGGCCTCTAACTGTGCTTCTCCAAGTCAGATCTGAGACTAGCAGCATCAGCATTATCTGGGAGCATGTTAGAAATGCAGATTCTTGGGCCTCAGACTTAAAGAAGCAGACCCTCTGGGGTGGGACCTAGGCATCAGTGTTTTAATGAGGTCTTCAGGGGATTCTTAGGCATTAAAATGGAGAAGCACAGTAAATATATCATACTACAGTTGGTAAAAATCACAGACAGGGCATCACAATTCAACTCTCTGGTCTAAATACTGCCTGAAACAGCTGTTCCAAGTTGACTAGCTTTTCATCTGGGATGTGTTTACCTTGAGATTCCCACATCCACAACTATCTTCTTCTTGGGAATCATCCAAATTGTTCCAAACATGTGATTCTGTGCACCTATAAAGCTTTCAAATTAGAGGGGAAAAGTGTATTATTATTTGCAAAGAATGATAGAGATACTCCAACACAGAGCACCACTTCCTTTTCTCTTGATTTCCAGTGTCCTCACAGTAGAAACAGTGCCAAAAAACAAAAACATAGAGGATGTGGGAATTAAGTTGCCATGTAATTTAAGCTGTATTTGTACAATGAGAATCACTCTCCAATAGACATAGATAAGAAGTGTTCTTTCCTGTTGTGTTTTAATTTATCAATTGTGTACATTATCTTTCCATGGCAAACCCCACAATAAATTATAATAACCCAGTTGAGGTAATACTCATTGCGTGATTCAGTTCAGTTCAGTTCAGTCGCTCAGTCGTGTCTGACCCTTTGTGACTCGATGAACCGCAGCACGCCATTCCTCCTTATCCGTCACCAAATCTCTGAGTTCACCCAAACCCATGTCCATCGAGGCAGTGATGCCATCGAACCATCTCATCCTCTATCATCCCCTTCTCCTCCTGCCCTCAATCTTTCTCAGCATCAGGGGCTTTCCAATGAGTCAACTCTTTGCATGAGGTGGCCAGAGTATTGGAGTTTTAGCTTTAGCATCAGTCCTTCCAATGAACACCCAGGACTGATCTCCTTTAGGATGGACTGGTTGGATATCCTTGCAGCCCAAGGGACTCTCAGGAATCTTCTCCAACACCATAATTCAAAAGCATCAATTCTTCAGCACTCAGCTTTCTTCACAGTCCAACTCTCACATCCATACATGACCACTGGAAAAACCATAGCCTTGACTAGACAGACTTTTGTTGCCAAATAATGTCTTTGCTTTTGAATATGCTATCTAGGTTGGTCATAAGTTTCCTTCCAAGGAGTAAGCATCTTTTAATTTCATGGCTGCAGTCACCATCTGCAGTGATTTTGGAGCCCCCCAAAATAAAGTCAGCCCACTATTTCTACTGTTTCCCCATCTATTTGCCATGAAGTGATGGGACTAGATGCCATGATCTTAGTTTTCTGAATGTTGAGCTTTAAGCCAATTTTTTCACTCTCCTCTTTCACTTTCATCAAGAGGCTCTTCAGTTCCTCTTCACTTTCTGCCATATGGGTGGTGTCATCTGCATATCTGAGGTTATTGATATTTCTTCCATCAGTCTTGATTCCAGCTTGTGCTTCCTCCAGCCACACTACTTTATTTAGTATTTTAAAATTAGGTATTATTTGCTTCATTATTAAAGATACATGCTTAGAGAAGAGAAAAGATAATAATGAGTATTTTGGCCTAGTTTATCCACAGTAGCCTGATTCAATCAGCCAGTCAGATGAATCCTTTAAAAAATCACTTTTTGATGTGATATATAACCAATTAAACATTTTACTTTATTATTGCATGATCAAACACAGCTAGTCAATCATATAGCCAATAAACATCCATTCTTCCATGTACTGTGCAAAATCTAGGTACTTAAAGATAAATAAAAGTCTGATAGAGACAGATGGTCACACTAACCACTGGTGTGACAAACGCTTGCCCTATGTGGTCTTCTGGACATTGTCTAAGCTCTTCTATCTTTTAGCATAGGTATCAATCTGTCTTCTTCTAGTAGCACATTATATAGTACCTAAAAGAGACAGACACATATTAAGAGCTCAGTAAACAATTAAAAATATTTAACTTCATTTTCATCTTATTTTGTGCTGTGTAGAGTGCTACGTCTTCCAAATGTTTATTGCATGTAATCAGTGTTGTGCTGATAAATACCTCTCTAGGGGGAAGACAGCCTGATTGGTAGTGTTTGCTGATCTCAGTGGGAGAAATCCTCTCACCCTGGCTAATTTCATGCTACTCAGTAGGTAATAACTGACTTGTAAAAATTTCGAGAATTTAACAGCCGACTAGGAGGAAATGATAGGAGCTACATTTTTTTTTAATTTAAAGATATATGGTTGGGGAGATATTATAGTACAGCTTCTATAAATGATTAGAAATTAGTAACTTTTGTACAACTTAACATTACTATGAAGTATATGTACAGTTTGTAAATCTATCCTGTTGCTACAGAAATGGGTATAATAGAAATATTCAGATACATAATAGGTTCATATATTGAACAATGTAGTAATATTTTACACCTATGACACCCCACTTCAGTACTCTTGCCTGGAAAATTCCATGGATGGAGGAGGCTGGTGAGCTACAGTCCATGGAGTCACCAAGAGTCGGATACAACTGAGCAACTTCACTGTCACTTTTCACTTTCATGCATTGGAGAAGGAAATGACAACCCACCCCAGCATTCTTGTCTGGAGAATCCCAGGGATGGGGGAGCCTGTTGGGCTGCTATATATGGGGCCACACACAGTTGGACACGACTGAAGCGACTTAGCAGCAGCAGCAGAAGCAAGGACATATAAGGGCTTCCCTGGTGACTCAGAGGTAAAGAATCTGCCTGTAATGCAAGAGACCCAGATTCTATCCCTTGGTTGGAAAGAGCCCCTGGAGAAGGGCATGGCAACCCACTCCAGTATTCTTGCCTGAAGAATTCCATGGACAGAAGAGCCTGGCAGGCTACTGTCCATAGGGTCACAAGTATATATAAAGAATTTCAATATTCCTGCTAGAACAGTTGGAAGTATATATAAAAATGATAGGTTGTGCTTTCTTGGGGGCTAGGGGAAATTTCTTTATTATTATTATTTCCAATAGAATAAAGAAAGTTGACATTCTGATAAGAGCTTTTTAATGGAATATAGTAAGAATCACCATCTTTTCATTATAACATGCTAACACATAGTTATTTTACATAAAGAGAGGGAAAGATATTGTTGAAGATTTTATCAATTATATTTGCTTTTTGAAAAGAATGAAGTAACATCTATTTTTTTCTTTTAAATAACAGAATGCCTTTATTGAGGAAACAGAGGTGGTTAAGGAATTCTCTGCACCTGAACATGAATAAGAAAATATGTTTAAAGTTCATTGCAGCATTCATCATAATAATGAATTAATGGAAGCAACCCAACTGTTTCTTAACAAAAGGATTTATAAAATGAAACAGTATCCAGAGGTTACATAAATGCATTAAATCTACATGTATGAACACAGCAAGAACTAAAAAACAACACTGGATGAAAATTAGATCATGTACCATAAATGTCATGTAGGTAAAAGTTTTAAATCTATAAAACAATGCTTTATATTTCTTGTGAATCCAGTTATATGTAACAGAAGCAGACAAAATGTGGCCTGGCTATACTCCAGCTCAAGAGTTGTTTTCTTAGAGAAAGGTGAGAAATGAGCATGGTAAGGAAAAACGGGGAACTTTAACTTTGTGATAATAATTTTCTGTTAAACAAAATAAATTAAGTAACAAATTTTATTATTAAAAGGAAAATAAATTTAATTAAAACAATTATAAAATGTCAGTATTTGTTAATTTAGGAAGCTGGCTTATGGAAGTTTTTTTATATTATCTATTGTTATTTTGAAATGTTTTTCATTAACAAAACTACAAGTGAAACAACAAAATAGATTGGTTCTATCTGCAAAAAATGTAGATATGTCCTTCATGTTATAAATTGTTAGAATAAGTAATGCATGTAATAATTTGGAAAGTTAATGAGTATTTCCAAACAGCAGTCCATTTTTACTTTTATTTTGATCAATTGAAAGTTTCAAGGGAATGGACTAAAGAAACCAAAGGGAAAGAAAGCAACAAATAGAAAATATTAAATTAAAATATCACTGTATTTCTTTGAAGGATAAACAATCTATGGTCTGATATAGCAATTTTTTATGCACCAATAAGGGGACAAGGTGGATGGGAACATCTTCAGCTTTGGTTGCTCAGTTCAGTTGCTCAGTCGTGTGCTACTCTTTATGACCCCATGGACTGCAGCACACCAGGCTTCCCTGTCCATCACCAACTCCCAGAGCTTGCTCAAACTCATGTCCGTTACGCTGGTGATGCCATCCAACCATCTTATCTTCTTTCTTCCCCTTCTCCTCCTGCCTTCAATCTTTCCCAGCATCAGAGGCTTTACAAACGAGTCAGTTCTTCACATCAGGTGGCCCAAGGATTGGAGTTTCAGCTTTAGCATCAGTCCTTCCAATGAATATTTAGCACTGATTTCCTTTAGGATGGACTGGTTGGATCTCCTTGCAGTCCAAGATACTCTCAAGAGTCTCTCCAACACCACACTTCAAAGGCATCAATTCTTCAGTTCTCAGCTTTCTTTATAGTGCAACTCTCACATCCATACATGACTACTAGAAAAACCATAGCTTTGACTGGACGGACCTTTGTTGGCAAAGTAAGGTCTCTGCTTTTTAATATGTTATCTAGGTTGGTCATAGCTTTTCTTCCAAGGAGCAAATGTCTTTTAATTACATGGCTGCAGTCACCATCTGCAGTGATTTTGGAGCCCAAGAAAATGAAACCAGATTGCAAAGATATTCAAATATAGAGCAAAACCAAACAAAGTACATCTTCAAATTGACAACACTCAATAAGCAGGTGTTTTAGAAATTCATCACAAATTAACCCAGCAGAGAATGCACAGGAGTTTTACTGGGAAAACTCGTTATAAGTTTTTTATGAAACAAGACTTAAATAAATGGAGAGCAACACCATTTTTGTGGTTGGTATGACTTAATATTGTAAATGTTCCATTTCTCCCACTATTAATCTATAAGTTTAATGCAATTCCAATCAAAATCCAAGGGAAGTTTTTAAGGAACTTGAAAAATGTATTCTAAAGTTTATATGAAAACATAAAAGTCTAAGTGAAATTTGGAAAAGAGACATGAAGACCATCAGTAAAAATAGATTCAGTAAGAAATAGATTCATGAATATATTTACAAATATCAGAACACCCTTCTTAAGGGGCTTATACGGAGGAAGATTTGACTCATGCATCAAGTCCAGAGGCAAGCAAGGGTTGATACTGAAACTAAACAATGCTATTAATGACCCTAAGTCACTCTAAATTGTCCTGATGTGTTGACATTTCTCCTGACCCTTATCACCTCAGAGTATTGTACCTCCAGGCCTCATATCTACATTCTAGAAAAGAAAAAGGGGGAAAGAGATTAATGGTTTTCTCTTTTAAATGGTAGTCCTTTTAACTTGGAAAAGTAAATTCCTAAGGGAATTTTGCCTCCATCTTATATTTGTAACCATACCATGTGGCTAATCCTTGCTGCAAGAGAGGCTGAGAAAACAAATAATTTTTGCTGGGAATATTGCTATCCCAAACAAGGTTGGAATTCTATTTATAAAAAAGAAAGGGAGAATGGATATTGAATACATAATTACAGTCTGTATTAAGGAGGACATACTCTTCTAATGATAAACAACCAAACAAATCATCAGTGTATTTCTGGCACAAGTCAGACAAATTGACCAAGGAATGGATCAGGATAACAGAGGATAGGATTAGATGGAATGGAATGGAACAGAATGTACAGAACAGAATACTCCAAATAGACCCAGGTATATATGGGAACTTATTTGATAGAGGTAACTCTACAAGTCAGTCTGAAAGGGATGGATTATTTAAAAGATGCTATTTGGTCCATTGGATAGAGAAAACTAAAGTTGAAACTTTGTTACTCACATATAAAGATGAATTTCAAATGGATAAGAGACCTACATGTACAAAGTTAAGTCATAATAGATATGACTACATGAATAGTATGTTCTATTCAGTGAAGGACACAATAGATAATATTCACACCTGATTACCATTTGGAAGAACATATATACTATGTTAAAAATTGACCAGGGATTAATATTTAACAGTGCTGTCAAATAGAACTTTCTGTGATGATGAAAATATTCTGTATCTATACTCGCTGATATGGTAGCCACCATCCACCTCAAGTTACTGAACACTCAAAATGAGGCTAGTATAATTGAGAACTCAGTTTAAATTTTTAATTAATTTTAATTTAGTCATGCATGGCTCGTGTCTACCTTATTGGACAGTGCAGAACTAGAGTGTTCGAAGAATTCTAGAAAATTAATAAGAAAAATACAAGACAATCCAACAGAAACATATAGATATATCAGGAAGCCTAAACAGCTAGCAAGTATATGAAAGAAATGCAAATTAAACAGAGGCATGCTTATCATTCATTATATTGGGCTCTGCTGATTTCTGCTATTACTTTGACACAACAGATTTGTGTTTCAGTTCAATATTTCCCTAAAGAACATAATGCTTTATGAGACCTGTATTGAAGAAAACATCTGAATATTGAATTAAATCTGTAAGAACAGAGAGAAGAAAGGGCCAAGAAGGAGAGAGCTGGTGACACTTCACAGGTATTCCAGGAGGCTGCTCTGGGTGCAGGTGTAGATTTTGTCTTTCAGACAAGCTTCTCAGTCGAATGAGTCCGTTAATCTTCTGCACCTGAAATGATTTACCTACTCATGTGGCCAGGCCTGGGATTTGATTCTTACAGCATTATGGAGCTTTTAAGATTCTCTCCTCTTTCTTTCCCTTTTCCTCCTTTAGAACTTTGTAGGAATGGGTTTGTGGAAATTTCTTTTGCTTTCTAGGAAGCTGATCTTGTAAATCTTTCATAAACTAGAGAATATTCAGAGCTGCAAAAGAAAATAATTGGACACTCCTATTTTACGGCACCTTTCCTAAGGCACTATCATGATCTCTTTGTAAATTTACTTTATAATTTTTTAATTTTGTAAATACTGATAAATGAGCTCAAAAATCAGAAGTGATACTTCAATTTTAAAACTGGATCTTTAAAATAATGGAAATTAATGTCTTTGTGGATTTCTAAACATTCTTTCACAACTTTCCTCTTCTTCAAAATAAGCATGCCTCTTGAATACTGGCAATCATGTGCTAGTAGAAATTTTAGGTATGCAAATTTATTTCATTCATTACCACCATTATTACCGGTTATCACTCTGAAAGTGAAAGTGTTCGTTGCTCAATTGTGTCTGACTCTTTGCTACCGTATGCGCTGTAGCCCATCAGCTTCCTCTATCCATGGAACTTTCCAGGTAAGAATACTGGCATGGGTAGCCATTCCCTTCCCCAGGGGATCTTACTGACCCAAGGACTGATCCAGGTCTCTTGCATTGGAGGCAGATTCTTTACTGTCTGAGCCACCACAGAAACCCCAGTTATCAGTCTACTTCCAAATAAAAATCAAACTGGAATTTAGCACATATCTGGCTATTGAAAAATTTAAGCATTTCCATTTCAGAGAAGAGAGCCTGAGCAATTAATCAAATTCAGAATTTTTTTAAAAAAGTTTCTTAACTGAAATAATTCTTTTGCTTCTCCTAAGCCAGGAAAAGAAAAAATGTTGGAGCAAACTCAGTACATGACTGAGATTTGAGAGATTTCAGGAAAAATTTTTACCTGCTTCAGCCTTGCTAACTAGTTGACATCAATTACTACAGCTTGTCAGGAGGAAGATCTTTGTGAATTTTGTATTTGTTCTTTGTCTTGTTTTTTTGCTGTTGTTGCTGATTTATTCATGTCATTTAAGCACACACACACACACACACACACATATATATATATATATATATATATATATATAGAGAGAGAGAGAGAGAGAGAGAGAGAAGGAAATGGCAACCTACTCCAGTATTCTTGCCTGGAAAATCCCATGGCTGGAAGAGCCTGGTAGGCTACAGTCCATGGGGTTGCAAAGAGTCAACACACCTGAGTGGCTTCACTTTCACTTTATAGGACATGTATATGTATACATATGTGTACATGTATATATGTGTCTCCTACTACATGCCATATGTTGGTTTAGGCCCTGGGAATGCAATACCCTTAAGCCCTTATTGCACTTATAATCCAGAAAGGGGAAACAAACCTTTAAGGACTGAACTTAACTGAACTGAAGATAAAGAACACTGTGAGAGCTCATAGCAGAGGCAACCAGAGTGGGCAAGACCAGCAATTCAAGTCAGGCTTAATGAATAAAGGGATAGTTAAGCAGAGCCCTGGAAGATGAGCAGACCCAATCCTGTGGGGGAAAAAAGTGTGAAAGGAATGCATTCCAGGCACAGGGAGCTAGCTATAGCAGGGACTAGCAGGAGATGAAGCTGGATGGAGTAAATTACAAACAGAAGCATGGGATGATTAGATGAACATTTCACAAACAACATTCTGCCTGCAGGGTAAGCGTGGAGAGGGATTAAATCTGTCAGGAATCCAAATAAAAGCACAAAGATAGAGAAAAAGGATTTATGGAAAAGGTAAATCCCTAAGATGGCTGATTGATTAGCTGTGGGTGGTGGGGTAGGAGAGAGCATTGACCCCAAGCTTTACTTGAATTTTAGCCACAGTGGTGAGCAATTAATCACTCAGTTACCTCCACCCAGATGCAGGGGAGGTTGGGAAATGAGGGTTGGCTATGTGCTCATAAGTAGAATGAAGTGGGCTGAGGAGCACATTGCATCATCTGCTTTAGTGTCAGCCAAAATTGATTCAACTTCCCAAGCTGAGCTCCAGATGGGTAGGTGCAATTGAATACTAATGCATTTGTTTTCACCATTTTTCTGGGTGGAAGAGCCTTCAAAGGTTGAACAATCACTTGGAGATTCCATGTTTTCTGTTCTACCTGACAATGTCTAGTTCAGCTTCCCAAATAATTCTTCCCCTATTTTTGTTACCGAAAGCAGGGTCCAGCTGCTTGCCGCTCAAAAGCCATTAAGGAGGCCAGGTTGGCAGAAAGGAAAGTTTGCTTTATTTTGGATGCCAGCAACCAGTGGGAGTAGGGGTAAGGAGTAGGGATGCCTGGGGTGCCTGTCCAGAGGCTGACTCCCCTCCCGACAATCAGTGGGCAGGAGGTTTTAGAGCTTTTATAGGCAGAGAGGGGTTACCTGCAGAAACAGCAGTCAAATCTGACAGTCATCTTGAAGCTGGTCATTGGTGGTCTAACCAGTATCATCTTGTTCTAAGTACAGTTAGTCTTCAGTTCCAGAGTCAGTTTGTTTCTATTTCCTGAGGCCAGTTCTCAGAATTGTGGCAATTTACATCATGGTTGGTGATGGACAGGGAGGCCTGGCATGCTGCGATTCATGGGGTCGCAAAGAGTCGGACACGACTGAGCAACTAAACTGAACTGAACGTCATGGTTACTGTCTGGTCATGATGTAATTAATTTCTCCACCTGGTGGGGGTTTCAGTATCTACAAGACAGCTGATAGAATGTGGCTCAGAAAATTATCTATAGCCCTTGAGAAGGAACTCAAAGTCCTTGACTAGTCTTAATGACTACATTATTATCATTTAGTCCCCTTTGACTGTTTTCCTTTGTTTCTGCATGTTCTTACTTCTCTGATTAAACTTATTCTTTGCATAAGTTTTTCCCATGGACTAAGGCGGGCAGAGGACTGTGGGGACGGGGAGGGGCAAATACCACAGGGTCCTGCTCCATTTCACTTTCGTTTTCTGAGAAAATAGATTTTTAACTTCTGTGCTTAGATACTTCTATGTTTTCTCTTTCAGCAAAATGTCATCTCAACCACGATGACCATATTAGTTATCTATTACTATTTTAAAAATTTCTCCAAAATTTAGTGGCTTAAATAATCCCCTATTATTATCTCTTGTAGTTTGGGGATGTGGGGATTGGTATGAATTCAAACAGGGCACAGTGGGAAGCATGGTGACTGTCTGGGACTTCAGCTGGAAGAGTCCAGGCCTTGGGAGTGGAACCATATAAAATCTTGCTCATTCATGCATCTTAAAGTTGATGCCTGCTTTCAACTGAGGCCTTCCAGTACTCTTTACTTGAGCCTCCGCATCTGGTTTGACTTCTCATACAGCACAGAAGCTGAGTTCCAAGGCAAGTGTCCTGAGAGGGCCAGGCAGAAGCTGGAATTTTTTTTTGGCTGCACTGGGTCTTAGTTGCGGCATGCAGGATCTTTCTTGCTGTGTGTGTGATTTTTCTTGTGGCATGCAAGATCTTCAGTTGCAGCATGAGAGATCTAATTCCCTGACCAGGGATCGAACCGCAGCCTCCCTGCATGGAAATGTGGGATCTTAACCATCAGACCACGAAGGAAGTCCCAGAAGCTGCGTCATTTTTGTGGCTCAGCTTCAGAAGCCACACATCACCACCTTCATCATTCCCCCTGACCAGGGCTGTCGCAAGCCCTGTCTAGACTCAGAGAAGAGTACCTACATGCCCTTTCTTGTGGGGAGGGGTGTTAGCCACATCTCACAAAGAACATGTGAGATGGGACCCATATATTGCAGCCATTTTTGGAAAATATCCTACAGTGATCAATTCATTTTAATTTGAAAGAGAAGCACAAATCTCAGGACAGCTTTGGTGTTCACCATTAGTCCTTTTTAAACTAGTGTGTCTGAATGGGTCTCTCTTCTAAACTAGGTAAATGAAATGAGCGACTACATCTTCAGTCTTCTGTAAGTTGTCAATGAAAAGACCTCTTCTTACTCAGTTACTATCTCTTTGAAGATAATTACCAGAAATTGTACTAGGAATAAGCCAGTAACATAAAAGTAACTCTGCTATGGCTAATTGGACCCTTTGAGTGGCAAAGTGACAGAATTGAATTCAAGCTATTTTAAATAGGTAAAGATTCATTATTTCATGAATCTGAACAGTCTAGTGGCTCAGATGAACTCAGTCCTAGCTGGATTCAGAGACTCAGAGGATCTTCTGTCCTTTCTCTTTCCGTTTCTCAGTTCTTGATTCCTCTGCCCTGCTTTACTCCCAAGGAGGTTCTTTCCATGTAGTGACACAGATGGGCAGCCAGCATCTCCAGACTCAAACTTACTTGAGTGCTTGTATGATCTCAGGAGATAAGCTTCCTCTACGCCTCCTCTTTGTTATTGTTGTTTAGTCACTAAGTCATGTCTGACTCTATTGTGCCCCATGAACTGTAACCAACCAGGCTCCTCTGTCCATGGGATTTCCCAGGCAAGCGTACTAGAGTGGGTTACCATTTCCTTCTCCAGGGGATCTTTCCCACCCAGGGATTGAACTCCCATCTCCTGCATTGGCAAGTAGATTCTTTACCACTGAGCCACCAGGGAAGCCCAACCCTCCTCTTAGCATACTTAATAATGCCTGGAAAAGGAATCTGGATCTGTTTGGTCAGATGGGGGGGGTGCTGGTATGTATTAGGATTCTCCAGATAAGCAGAACCAGTAATATATATATAGTGATATAAAAGGTGATTTATATAGGAACTGGCTCATGTGTTATGGAGGCCAAGAAGTCCCATGATCTGCCATCTACAAATCAGGAAAACTGGTGTTGTAACTAACTCTGAGTCCAAAGATCTGAGGATTGGGGTGATTATGTAAATCCCAATATGAGTCCAATAGCATGAAAACGAGAAGCACTGAAGTCCACGGGCAGGAGAAGATGGGTGTCTCAGCTCAGGGTGAGCTAATTTGCCCTTCCTCTGCCTCTTTGATGTACTCCATTCCTGACTGATTGGATGGTGTCCACCTGCACTGGTGAGGGTGGTCTTCTCCACTTAGTCTGCCAATTTAAATGCTAATCTCTTCTGAAGATGCTCAGATCTAGAAATAGTGTTTTGCCAGCGATCTGGGCATCTCTTAGCCCAATCAGATCGGCATACAAATTTAACAGTCATAAGGTGGAAGGGAACTCTGGCCAGCCAGAGTCACCCTCTGGCAGGGACCTTCAGTCATAAGATCCAGGATCTTAGGATGGCCTCCCCAGCAGATGCCACAGGAGTAGCTCCTGAGTGAAACATTTCCTGGTATCAGGAGCTCCTGATACCAGATGACAGGTGTAAGGAGTTGAGCTCCAAATTTAACAGCTGTAACTAAAGCTAGTATAAGTTTTAATTTCTCATCAAATTTTGGTCTAGACTTTTGGTAGAGTTGAAGGAGAGAAAGTCAACTTATCAGACTCAAGTTAGGAGAACCCAATGAACAACCTCCTGCACACTTACGCTATCGAGTTGAGTGACTAAACCGTTTCCACTTTGTAAGTTTAGAATGTCAGATTTTTCTCATAACCATATGTTCATTATTATTTTATCTTTGAAATAGCATCGTTGGACTTCGATCTTAACCTACACTGAGGTTTATAGGTCTCCTGTGGAAAGCTAAGTTTAAAATCTACTTGGCATTAAATCATAAAGGAGAAACGACCTGCCTTACCCTGTTGGAACATGAGTTATGAATTCATGCTTAGGTGTTTTATGACTACATATCATAACTTTTATTAGTGGTTCCATTAATATTGCCAGTCATGAGCCATAAAATCAACCCTGAGTGTATCCACAGGCTTTTATGAAACTCTTTCTGAATCACTAGTTTTTCTGTATATCATGTAAAACATCTTTGTAAAAGAGTGAAAATCCAGATGGTTTTGGTTTAACATTCACATTTTTCTGAGAGTCGAATCAGAGCTGCTCACAGCTGAGGGGGCACTTAGAAGTCATCAGATCCTATCCATTTCTTCCAAGGGGAGTGCAGGCAATCGATACTGTTAGTAAAATGAATGAATCTCCATGACATCATGCTGCTGGTAAACATATTGCCTCACAACATCCTAGGTTTCTTTTGTTGTTGCTTGCTTGCTTTTAAGAAGAGTTCTATCTATCAGAAGAAATACATTTGACTCAGTTCTAATGAGGTGGATGAACTGGAGCCGATTATACAGTGAAGCCAGAAAGAAAAACACCAATACAGTATACTAATGCATATATATGGAATTTAGAAAGATGGTAACAATAATCTTGTATGCAAGACAGCAAAAGAGACACAGATATATAGAACAGTCTTTTGGATTCTGTGGAAGAGGGAGAGGGTGGGATGATTTGGGAGAATGGCATTGAAACATGTATAATATCATATAAGAAATGAATCTCCAGTCCAGGTTCAATGCATGATACAAGATGCTTGGGGCTGGTGCACTGGGATGACCCAGAGGGATGGTATGGGGAGGGAGGAAGGAGGGGGGTTCAGGATGGGGAGCACGTATATACCCGTGGCAGATTCATGTTGATGTATGGCAAAACCAATACAATATTGTAAAGTAATTAGCCTCCAATTAAAATAAATAAATTTAAATAAAAATTAAAATTAAAAAAAATAATAAATTTGCCCTGGTTGGTTTTCTTTTGGGGCTTCCCAGGTGGTGCTAGTGAACCCACCTATCAATGCAAGAGATGTTAAGAAACACAGTTTTGATCCCTGGGTCAGGAAGGTCCCCTGGAGGAGGGCACAGCAACCCACTCCAGTATTCTTGCCTGGAGAATCAATTAGCCTCCACGTGGCAGATGCTACACTTCTCATTTCCAGATGAGCTGGCTTCCTGGGGTTCCACTTCCTCAAGCATCATGTCCTCTGTTCTGTCCAGCTCTCTGCGCGTGTCATAGTTGCTTTAACCAACTGCATCTTGACTTCTTGACTTTGGCAATGTTTCTGTTTTCACTGGGGGTAGTTGTTCATTGTATTATAAATTTGTCAGGCCCTTTGTTTTCTGGTCCCTATTTATGCATCTTATTCACAGTGATATCTCAGGAGACAAGTCAATTATTTGCTGGAGTCCAGATACCTTAATTTCAAGGCCTTTGCTGGACCAAAACAAAGAATCAAAAAAAACCAAGATGAGCTTTGTCTGGCATTTTCTCTAAGTGGAACATTAATATCAGTCTATGGTTTGCAGCATCCTCTTTCTTCCTACTTTAAGGGAGACTCTTCTCTGACTTTGATCATTGGGTCGTCTTTTCTTTCTCCCTGAACCATCAAAAACTATTACAAGGTTTCATTGATCTCATCCACAGGGCCTGGTAGGATTCTTGGATGTAATCATGGCAGGATAATATTCTGAGATGTTACCTAAGATTTTCTTTCCTGAATTTCTTTTACTTTTTGACTTTATTCATTTAGTCAATGCATTCATTGCCTCCAGTACAGGTTGTAACAGCAGAAAGGCAAAGAAAAGCTTTTTAAATATCTGAAGCTTGTGCTTTTGGGCATTCAAATAAAAACCCCTCAGCCCAGAGGGAACTCAAGTCATAAAAATTAGATGAGGATAGTTGTGTTACCTGCAGTCAGAGTCTGCTTTTCTTGCGGTCACACCCCCTGCTTCTCTTCATCTCTACCTGTGGTCTGTTGAGCTACATGAATTTGTTCAGATTAGAAAAAGAGAAAGGAGAAACCCTCTGTATGTTTGGAAATCCAAGACCAGAAGAAAACATGGGCACCCCTGAGAAAGATGCAAGACGTAAGGGTTTTCTCCTACCCAGAAGGAGCAGAATGGGTGGAAGTATCTAAATGATGTATCCAGGCAACCAAAGATAGCCTCACAAAGCCCTACTCTTTCCAGGGCAACTTGGGACCCAGCAGAATGATTTCCCTTGAGCCTGAGCATAACACAGAAGTTGAAAGTCATGCTAAAATAGAGGCTTAAAACAGAAATTAGTGAGTACAAGTAGATACTGTGTTACTTCACCCAGATTCCCTTCCCAGTGTCAGTTCATCAAATCTCCAGCAGCTGGGAATACCATTTTCAGAACCTATGCCCCCGCCCCCACTCTAGGAAGTGACCTCTGTCCAGTACTAACTGATGCAAGAATAAAGCGGCCCCACCATCTCACCTCAGTTTGAGACAACTCTGAAGAGCCAACCTAATTCTAGAATTCTCCGAAGGATTGTCTGAGAATCAGTCAGCTGAATGCAACCACTTTGCAGGAAAGCTTCTTGCTCTGCCCATTCCTGCCTCCCTCACTTCCTTCCAGGTTTATCTCCTAAGAACTCTCCCCAGGAAAATTTCTAACTCAGTTCTCCATTTCATTCTGTTTCCAGGAAACCCAATCTAAGACATCCATGTAACTGAGCTTGTAATTTGAGAACTCATAATTCTGCATCAAACATAATTTTTCCAGGTTTGGAGATACATTATTTTAGAGATTCCCAGTGCATATACATGTTTAACTCTGCTCATTTTTGGCTTCAGTTCTCTGAACCAATTTTACTTCTACTCTCTCCTGTCTGATAATGATTATGAAAGTGAAGCAAAATAGGAATGGGGTGTTTTAAGCTTTACTGTATAGCTTGTTACCATCATTGTCCAAACATTAGACCAGCGTCTCCTGGACCATCAATTTTTCTTTTTAAGATCTATTCTCTTAGCAGCTTTCACACATGCAATCGGTATTAACTAGGGTCAGCATGCTGTGCCCTGCATCCTCGTGTCTTATTCATTTATAGCTGGAAGTTTGCACCTTTTGGCCATCTTATTTTAGTAAAGTAAAATGACTCCTTGCTTCGTCTTTTGTGTTTTTCAAAATGTCATCTCCTTTAAGGGTTTAGCTTTTACTTTTCAATCATATAAACGTCACTAATTTTATATCTTAAGATGGATGATGACTTCAGGTCCCCAACCAGTTTATAGAGCCCTCCTCTGCAAGTCCCATCTAAGAGTTCTAGGAGATCACTTCAGATTGTAGGGGTAGTTGGCACCTTCTGTTTTATTTGAAGACTTAAAAGCCTCATCTGAAACTGACACAGAAAAGTCTCATTTAATGCCCTAATAGGCAATAACTTAAATACCTGTCATCAAGTCAGTATTTAAATTCAACCGATGTATCCAATACAATGGAAAACCATAAAACCCCTAAAAATATTCAGGGTGATTTATGGATAAAATCACGACATGAAAAATGTCACTGTCAAATAAAAAATAAGTTATTGAGTATTTATAGGCAAAGAGGTTTTGTGTTTTTATTTTTAAACAGGTATGTGTTTGGCATATAAATGTATATAAATACACATATCTTCATATATGCATGGAAAACAGTGTACTAACAGTAATCATATCTGGGGAATGGAGTTGTGTGATTTGAGAAGTGCACAGAAGAATTATTCTCATTTAATATTTTTAAGTATTTGAATTTGTATAATAAATCATTATTTTAATAAATTTAAAAAAGAGCACTTCAGTGAGAGCATGTAACTATTCTGTTCTAGTCTGTTTATTTTAAAGTGGGATCTTTCAAGATCACTAGCCTGGGAGACAAATCTGGGTTTCACTGTCAGTTCTGCTATAAACCAATTTAGATATAGAAATAGGCTATCCAAGAGGTAGCATTATTTCATTGCTTTAAATATTTTTTCAAATTTTTATATGTATAACTGAGTCCTTTATTGTGCACCTGAAATGAAAACAATCTTGTAAATCAACTATATTTTGATAAATATTTTTAAGTATCCAAATAATTTAAAAATATTTGTAAGTTATTAAAGAACATATATGTAACATGTAAATTATGTGGCATGATATTATGTCTCTCCTTGAATTTGTTATCCAGCACAAAATCTTCAAATTTGACATTAACCCACATTCTCCTCCCTTGCTATCCTGCCCATGTAACCATCTGCCTGAGTTTTACATTTATCAGCCTCTCACTTTTGAAAACACATAGTTTTACACATGCCTTAGCAACACATTTTGTCTTGTTTGTTTTTGAGTGGTGGTCTCATGATAGTATGAATCTTCTGGGAATTGCTTTTCACTCAAAATTATATTTCTAAGGCTTATCCTTGTGGGTAGCTGTAGTTCACTGATTTTCACTGCTGCATATTACTTCATTGAGTAAATAGACTATCAAAATTTATTTCCTGTCATTGGATTTGGGGGATATTTCCAATTGCTTCTGCTGCTGCAGAAAGTGCTGCTATGAACATTCCAAAATATGTGCAAATTTCTCGAGGATGTATATGTAGGAGTGGAATTTTGGAATCTAGGTAGATTTGCAAGAAATTGCCAAATTAGTTTTAAAAGTGACTTATAAATTTACACATACCATACATCATAATATACACTGAAAATTCATGTTTTTCCACATTCTCATCCTTGGCTTTGACAGGTGTTTAATCTAGTAGTAATGTTAGTCACCCAGTAGTGCCCAACTCTGTGCGACCCTATGGACTGTAGCCCGCCAGGTTCCTCTGTCCATGGAATTCTCCAGGAAAGAGTACTGGAGTGGGGTGCCATTTCCTTCTCCAGGGGATTGTCTTGATTGAGGGATGGAAAGAGGGTCTCCTGCACTGCAGGCAGATTCTTTACCATCTGACCCACATATCAACAGTATTTCAAATGGGGTCTTAATTTCTATTTATTTACTAAAGAGATTGATCACTTTTTTATTTGTGATTTGAATACCTGCATTTTTCTTTTGTAAAGCACCTGTTCATAGTTGTCTACTTACAATGCCCTTACATTGTGGGCACTTCATAAATGTTTGTTGACTAAATAAATGAATTCTCATACAGCAAAATAAGACTTAGATGTGCTTGTTAATTTAAGAATGATGTTTAACCACAAAGAACTATGGGCCCTACTTCCTTCAGTTCAGTTCAGTTCAGTTCAGTCGCTCAGTCGCGTCCGACTCTGCAACCCCATGAATCGCAGCACGTCAGGCCTCCCTGTCCATCACCATCTTCCAGAGTTCACTCAGACTCACGTCCATCGAGTTGGTGATGCCATCCAGCCATCTCATCCTCTGTCGTCCCCTTCTCCTCCTGCCCCCAATCCCTCCCAGCATCAGAGTCTTTTCCAATGACATTGTATCTTACTTTCATTGTATAGTCAGTGTTCTATGACTGATTAATACCTGAGCTTATTCTTTTGCATGATGGATTTTTTATTTTAAAAAGTCTTTATATAATTATCTTAAAGATGGTTTTTGCATATTATCTTTGGGAAAGTTATTTACTTTTAATAGCAACAGAGGAGTTCTAAATTTTGTTCTAGTAGCTAAACAATGCAAATTGTGCTTCTGTTCTCAGAATTAAACATTTTTTCAGAAAAACATGAATATTGGATCTAATGCCAACAAACAAATTAGCAGGATTTTTTCTAACAGAAAATAAATACTTTAAGTGAATAGTTTTGTGGATGTGCTTTTATTCTATATTCAAGAAAAAGTGTAAACAGCTATTCCTGTCACTGTCGTGTACTAGTTCTTGTGAACAGATATGTCATTAGAAGAAAACAATATTGAGAAAATTCTATCAATTGCCTTTATTTTTATGATTTTTTCCCTAAATACTACCAAATTAGAAACAGGCGATTATTACATAATTCTGTCTGACAGGTGTTCCACAGAAGCATGATTAAAAAACTACCTTTCTCTACTGAAACCAATTAAGGAAGGAAGGTATTTGACAGCAAAAAATAAAAAAAAGTTGGATTGGGTCCTTTCTCACTGCCTTCATGAGGTCGGCACTCCTTACCTGCTCCCGGCCAAGGCTGCTGAGGTGCCTCAGTCCACCGATACATGATTTTCTGGGGTTTCTTGGCAAAAATGGCAACTGCTGATGCTGTTCCGAAGAGATTGGAGCAGAAGGGTACAGAAGCAGATCAAAGTATTGAATATCTTAAGCAGCAAGTTGCTCTTCTTAAGGAGAAAGCAATTTTGAAGGCAACTTTGAGAGAAGAGAAGAAACTTCGAGTTGAAAATGCGAAATTGAAGAAAGAAATTGAAGGACTGAAACAAGAGCTAATTAAGGCAGAAATTCAAAATGGAGTAAAGCAAATACCATTCCATCTGGTGCTCCGCTAAAAACTGACTCTACAGTTTCTGAAAATGAGATACAGTCTATACCAATAGCAACCATATCTTCTGGTGCTAAAGAACAAGTAAACGGAGGAGGAGGAGAAGAAGAAAAGAAGGTGAAAGAGAAAGCTGAAAAGAAAGGAGAGAAAAAGAAAAAACAGCAACCAGTAGCAGGAAGTGCTGGCTCTAAGCCTGTTGATGTTTCCCGTCTGGATCTTCGGATTGGTTGTATCATCACTGCCAGAAAACACCCTGATGCAGATTCTTTGTATGTAAAGAAGTAGATGTTGGAGAAACAGCCCCAAGAACGGTGGTCAGGGGCCTGGTGAATCATGTTCCTCTTGAACAGATGCAAACTAGGATGATGGTTTTACTTTGTAACCTGAAACCTGCAAAGATGGGGGGAGTAGTATCTCAGGCAATGGTGATGTGTGCAAGTTCCCCAGAGAAAGTGGAAATCTTGGCACCTCCTAACGGATCTGTTCCTGGGGACAGAATTACTTTTGATGCTTTCCCTGGAGAGCCTGACAAGGAGCTGAATCCTAAGAAGAAGATTTGGGAGCAGATCCAGCCTGATCTTTACCCTAATGATGTATGCATGGCTACATACAAAGGCGCTCCCTTTGAGGTGAAAGGGAAGGGAGTGTGTAGGGCTCACACTATGGCCAACAGTGGAATAAAAGAAAACACTTCAGTTTCTGAAATACATTAGAGAAAACAATAAAAAGAAATAACATTTGTCACTCATAGCTAAAATACAAAAAAAAAAAAAAAAGTTGGGATTTCCTTGGTAGTCCAGTGGCTAGGACTCTGCTCCTGACGTAGGGGACCCGGGTTCGATACCTGGTCAGGGAGCTAGATTCCACATGCCACAAATAAATATCCTACATCTAGCAGCTGGGACCTGGCACAGCAAAAAAAAAAAAAAAAAAAGTCAAATAGGAGTTTTACTTCTACATGTCTTCCCCAGTGTGTCTCCTAAGGATGTTATGGGAATGTTCCGCTCAGGTCTCCCTCCAGAAAAAAAATTTACCACTTAGCTGGATCGACAGAAATAACCAACAAACTATCTATAACAGAAATAAGAAAGAGTTTTATTTGAACCACACTGAGGATATAGCCAGGAGACAGCTTCTTAGATAACTCTGAAGAACTACTCTGGAGAAACATGTTTTTTCAGTACAGTTGTATATCTTGTCAGAACAAAGAACATCAAACGAGTCAGCGGTACGTTCCTTAAATGTTAAAAATAAAAGAAAAACCAAAAGCCAATCAGCACATACACAGCAAGTCAGTGTGGCCTTGACTGCTGGAAAGGGAATTTTACCACTGAAGGAAAACCAGCCTGGGCATCCCAGGAAAGGAGGCATTTAATCTTTGTCTTCAACATGGACATTCTTCTCTGCTGGTCAGTCACCTTTGTCTTTAATAATTAAAGCAGATGCACAATGTATGTTTGATAGGCTGCAAACAGACTGTGTTAGCATAAAATTCAAGTTAACTTGTGTGTAACTCAGGATGGCTTCCCCATACCTCATTATGTAAGAATCTCTCATCAGCTGTAAAAAGTGCAGTCAGCCAACAAGCTCCATCTGTGGGTGCCTTCAGACTGCTTCAGCCTTCAAAAAAGGCCACTCATCCAGGCTAGACCTCAGTCTCTGGCTCGGCATGGTGAGGGTAGCAGCCATTTCTGCCCTTAGTGGGGATCCTCATGGGCAAGCTCTGCTCTTGAGCTCCCCATTAGGCTCTTAGCCAGGACTGTCAATCCCGCCGTCATAGGCTCTCTCTCCCCAGTGCTGTTTCCTCCCCAGTTCATCTCTAAACTTTGCTCTGGCTACCCCTCAATCAGCCTTCTGCCCTCCTAACTCTGTCTTGGTGTCAGCTTCCCCCAGTACCCAACTGCCACATCTTTAAGTAAAATGCTGGATGGTAGCATTTGTCTTTAGTGACATGCATATATAGTATGTAGATGACTGAAGTCCACTACAGGGAAAAACTATTAGTAACTATTTTAATTGCCTTTGGATTGCTAGAGTAGTGATTGGGCTTTTGAAAGCAAGCAAATGTTTCCATCATATAAGACCATGGAGTTGAGAAATGTATCCATAGCTTGAAAATGCTTTACATTAAAAATTTTTTTTTAAAAATGGTAATATTCAATGTAGAAAACCTTATGGCATCATTACTTGATAATACTGATATTAGTGGCTATCATTTATTGAGTACTGACTCTATGGCAGGAAATGTGCTAAGCATTTTACATACATTATCCCATTTAGTTCTAAAGGCTGATGTCTAAACAATATTAACTCATGAATTAGTTAATTGCTCTTAAGAGTTTCAGCTTTAGCCAGGAAGTACATTAATACTAGATCTGGAAATTGCTATCCTGGCTATATAATGAACGTGTTCATTCAAATGTTAATGCACAATAGTGGATATTAGGAACAGAAATGTTATAGTGTTTATTAGCTTAGTCCAGTAAAGTGTATACCATAGGAGTAATTATGAACTTTGTAACTACTTTATTTAAAGTACTATTTTCTCTAGGTGAAAAGAATCACATTTTTAACACATGACTTGGAAAATTATGATAAATCTGGGTTTGATTTATACCATTTCCATTCATGTATTTCTTTTGAAATCTGACTCAGTGGATGTGAAATACATTTTTCTTATGTAGTGTACCGTCCAGAGAAGGCAGTGGCACCCCACTCTAGTACTCTTGCCTGGAAAATCCCATGGACAGAGGAGCCTGGAAGGCTGCAGTCCATGGGGTTGCTGAGAGTCGGACATGACTGAGCGATTTCACTTTCACTTTTCACTTTCATGCATTGGAGAAGGAAATGGCAACCCACTCCAGTGTTCTTGCCTGGAGAATCCCAGGGATGGGGAAACCTGGTGGGCTGCCGTCTCTGGGGTCGCACAGTCAGACGACTGAAGTGACTTAGCAGCAGCAGCAGCAGCAGTGTACCGTCAGGCCACTCAGAATGGCTATTCTCTTGCTCTCTGTACATCCCCTGCTTGACCAGTGCTTGGTGAACATGATTTCCCCTCCTACTCTGCCACCTATCGATTGTTCTAGAATGACTCCACCTGTTAGTTTATTAAAGGGATACATCTGCTCTCGGGATGGTTGTGAGGGTTGTTAATCTGAGGAGATTTAGGGACATGCCCTAGATGGTGATTTCCCTGGTAACTGATGAGCCAACCTGACATCAATTCTGCCTGTAAATGATAGCTTCCTTACCCCCCACACCCACTAGATGCCATGTCCTGTCTGCCATCTACAGTGGAATGTTGCCCCAGGACCTTTTTCTTCAGAGGTGGGTGTAAGATCCCCTATCCAGTAAACCATTGATGTCTCGGTTGCCATCTCTGGGCTCTTTCTTTGGTTTTGAGGCTGGGCAACTACAAGGCTTGCAGGCCTTTGGGATACAGCCCAATAGGGAGTATATCAAGAACAGGAAAAGTTGCCTGAGAGTGGAGTCAACACTACCAGCTCCCAAGGTGTGGATCCCTGACTATTTGGAATGAGGTTGGATTTAGTCAAATGCTTTTCCTATCATTGATTTTTCTTCTTTAGCTTGTTTACATGGTGGATTATGTTGATTTTTGTTTTTTTTACTGTTGAACTATCCTTGCTTATGTGAAATAAATGCCACTTGGTAATGGTATATGCCTTTTTTTTTTTTTTTTTTTACAAATTGTTGGATTAGCTTTGCTTATATTTTATCGAGGATTTTGCTTCTAAGTTCTTTTTTGTTTCTTCATTGATGCATATGGGCTTCCTCCAGCTGCGGCAAGCAGGGCTACACTCTAGTTGGAGCACACAGGCTTCTTATTATGGTGTCTTCTTTTATTGTTAAGCACAGGCTCTGAGGTGCTTGGGCTTCAGTAGTTGTGGCACACGGGCTTAGTTGCCCTGCCTGTGTACTCTTGCCTGGAAAATCCCATGGATGGAGGAGCCTGGTGGGCTGCAGCCCATGGGGTCGCTGAGGGTCGGACACGACTGAGCAACTTCACTTTTCACTTTCATGCATTGGAGAAGGAAATGGCAACCCACTCCAATGTTCTTGCCTGGAGAATCCCAGGGATGGGGGAGCCTGGTGGGTTGCCGTCTATGGGGTTGCACAGAGTCAGACACGACTGAAGTGACTTAGCAGCAGCAGCTGCGGGATACAAGATCTTCCTGGACCAGTAGAATCTGTTTCCCCTGTACTGGCAGATGGACTTTCAACCACTGGACCACCAGGGAATTTCCACATCTAAGTTCTTGAGAGAAATTGGTGTGTAGATTGCTTTTTGTACTGTTTTTGTCTGGTTTTGATATTGGAATAATACTGGCTTTATAAAATGATTTGGAAAGTGCCCCCTTTCCTTCTATTTTCTGGAGGAGTATATAAAACATTAATTTATTTATGTAAAACATACGTTAATTTCTTTAAACATTTGATAGAACTTTCCTGTGAAACAAGCTGGGCCTTGATATTCTTTTTTTGGCTTTCAGGCTACAAATTTCATGTTTAAAGAATCATGTAGATTAATTCATGCTCATTGAGTTTTGATATTTTGTAGTTTTTCTCTGGCTGTTTTTAAAAGAAAACATTAAACAAGAGAGTCACATATAATATGCAGATTTTACTAATAGAGTGTGAAGTATCTTCTACTCAGGATTTAACTATTATGGACTTGTTAATCGTGACTCTAAACCGTTGCCAAGTGTAACACTGAGGGCCTTGTTTATTGGTTTTTCTTTCTTTCATCCCAAATTTCTGACTTTATTGGTTCTCTTTTTAGATTATTGAAAGTAAGGGATTCAATTTTTATACAACTCAAACCCCAAGGTCCTTTCATACATGAAATCTAGAAAATAGAAACATCTTCGATTGAAATAATACTCCAGATTGTTATTTTGTCACTAGTCATGTCCGACTCTTTTCAGCCTCATGGACTATAGTGTCCCCCTCAGGCTCCTCTGTCCATGGGGCTTCCCAGGCGAGAATACTAGAGTAGGTTGCCACTTCCTTCTCCAGGGGATTTTCCCAACCCAGGGACCGAACTCATGTCTCCTGCATTGGTAGGTGGATTCTTTACCACTGAGCCACCAGGGTAGCCCCAGTACTCTGGATATGTGTTTGTATTTTTACTGTTGTATTGGTCTCATACACAAATACAAATAGCAGGATGAACATGCCTTCCAATGATGATGAGCATTTAAGAAAATGCATATATTCATTTTATAAACCTAGTATTCAAGAATGTTTCCTGTTCTGCATCTCTGAATCCTTTGGGAGTGTTTCTTCTGTGTGGTCTTGATTTTATAGGGGGCATTGGCTAGTATAATGCTGGCAGCAGTAACACTATAAATTGCAGTAAATCAAATTAACTTCATTACAATGCTCCTGGTAAAAGTTAATCAGAGAAAAATGTAAATTTTATTTTCTTTATTGAAAAGAAAATCTTGGATTGTTTAATATGATACTTAATAGGGAAAAGGCCAGTTGTTTGAGTACACTGAGGAGTGGTAAAATCAGTTCTTTATTTTGTTCAATTGAAGATACTTGATCAAAGAATTGCAGTGTTCCCCCTTCTGAGACAAATAGGAGAATCTTCAGTTTGAATGTGTTGTTTTCACTTAAGAATCATTTTCTAAAAATTTTGAGTGTACTTATTATAGTGTTAAACAGAACACTATTGTAACTTTGTTTTGAATTCAATTGCTGCTATCTGCTGATTGCAAATTAAAAGTGCATTTAGGGTGCTTTCAAAGGCACCCTTTGTTAACTTGAAGAAACATAGGTCTGAAGCAAGAATATTTTCAACTTTTATAATAACTCACAATAATCCATGATTTGGGACTTACATTCTTTTTTCACTATAGAAATTTAAAAGTATACACTTTAATGTGGTTTATGAAAATATCCAATTATCCATGAGCCTCCAATATTCTAATAAAAAAGGAACCCAATCAACTGAGTAGCAATTCAATGATACTGGGACAGAGAAATTTAATTCCATGACCTAGGAAAGCCATCTGAGGAGGGTGCTCTTCTTGTCTTTTTTAGGCCTAGTGCCTTTCATTAAGCCTGCTCTCTACAGCAGAAACTCAAAAAATACATGCTCATTAAACAGCAAATCTTATATTCACCTGGCTTCCCTGGTGACTCAGACAGTAAAAAATCTGCCTACACATGTAGGAGACACAGGTTTGATCCCTGGGTTAGGAAAATCTCCTGGAGGAGGAAATGGTAACCCATTCTAGTTTTCTTGCCTGGATGATTCCATGGACAGAGGAGCCTGGCAAGCTACAACCCATGGGGTCCCAAAGAGTCCAACACAACTGAGCGATTAACACTTTCACTTTCATGTTCAAATAGCTTATTTTTTCTCAAAAGACCTAGGTGCCCCACACACAGGTGAATTATATAATACACAAGAATACTAATGACTTTAATCAAACAGAAGGAAATGGAACAAGCAAAGAAACAAATTCAAAATAAATAAAAAAGCAAGTTTGGAAGTGGTAAAACAGCCTTTGATAAACAAATGGATTTGGTTTCACATGGACAGACTAAAAATACAGTGACTCATAAACATGCAATTAAGTACCATGGAATTTTTGAATTGACCTTTTTGCCTTAGGCATCTTACCCTCAGGTAAGTCAAGTATTAGCTAGGCTACTATTAGCAATCCTTAGATAATTATTGAAATTTTTGCTTTACACTATGAAAACTACATACCATCTCATGGGACTTGGACAACTATGGTCTACCACTGAACATAGCTCCCTTCAAAAGTAATTTTTTCTAGATAATTGCCCAAGAAACATACTGGAGAGGAAGTATACACTGTCCTGAACTGAAACTTGCAGATTCCAAATGTCAGTTGCCAATTATTATTCTCTTTCTGGGAGATCCCCTTCTTTCTGCTCCCCATCCCTCACCTGCAGCCTGCAAGGTCCTTGAAGTTGACTGCCGCCCAACCTGCTCAACTCTGGCTAGACGTGGGATCAGCCTGCAAGGTCCTTAAAGTTGACTGCTGCCCAACCTGCTCATTTAGGCTGGCCCCACTCTGGCTAGACGTGGGATCAGCCTCTTCGTGGAGTGTGGCCAACCTCATTCCAAGTGCCATACTCCTAGGTTCACCGTCACATGACTGCTGGGGAAGAGCACTTCACTTCATACCAGCAGTCAAAAAGCACAGGGAGCCTGGCACCGTGGGCAGAGTGCAGCCAAAGCGACGACATCGCCAACGCAACGAGAGCTGGCTTGCCTCAGGCCAACTCCGCATCTTGTTTGTTTGAGGGAAACCCAGGAATGCCAAGATAACCAGGGGCATGTTGAAGCCATCATTCTTGACTGGGTCAAACTACATCTTGGAGAAAAGTATGAACAGCAGGGATGTGAGAAAGATCTATATACATAACTTACCCAATTAATTCAGTTCCGTTCAGTTGCTCAGTCGTATCTGACTGTTTGTGACCCCATGAATCGCAGCACGCCAGGCCTCCCTGTCCATCACCAACTCCCGGAGTTCACTCAAACTCGTGTCCATCAAGTCGGTGATGCCATCCAGCCATCTCATCCTCTGTCATCCCCTTCTCCTCCTGCCCCCAACCCCTCCCAGCATCAGAGTCTTTTCCAATGAGTCAACTCTTCGCATGAGGTGGCCAAAGTACTGGAGTTTCAGCTTTAGCATCAGTCCTTCCAAAGAACACCCAGGACTGATCTCCTTTAGAATGGACTGGTTGGATTTCCTTGCAGTCCAAGGGACTCTCAAGAGTATTCTCCAAAAACCACAGTTCGAAAACATCAGTTCTTCGGGGCTCAGCTTTCTTCACAACTACATTTTCACAATTGTTTGATTGTATTTCCAAACACACAAAATTAAAAAAAAATACACTAACTATGTTGAATTTTGAATTTAAAATGGACACAAAATGTAAGCATATTGGTTTAGTCTTTGGCTGGTTTAAAATGTTCCTCTGGGAGATAAAATATCCACAAACAAAACTAGGCACAAACTGTTCTATAGGATTACCCTTGTATATTTTCAATCTTTTGTAATTTACCACTGCAGAAAATGACTCTAGGATAAGCTCCCAGGAATAATATCCCAAATCTTACTACAAAAGTGACATGAGAAAGAAACCACCACTGCTTAATAGCACAGGGCTTCCTTTGGGGTGATGGAAATGTTTTGGAACTAGAGAGAAGTGGTGTTTGTACAGCTATACTGGATGCCCCTGAATTACTTTAAAAATGGTTAGTTTCCAGTTACATGACTTTCATCTCAAGAAGAAAAAGTAAAAACACAACAACAGAGGGAAAGAGGAAAAAATCGCCACCGTGTTCTGCCACCTCTGAGCACTAAAATCTAGGCACTTGACTTTCCTGTCGCATGAACACCAATGCCATTTCACAAACATGCTCCTTGCAACCACGATGCCGTCTGAAAGGCAGACAGACTCGCGTGATTCAAGCAGCATATGGGACATCGCGTAGAACTGGTTTCTTCACGTTTCTTGGTGCAGGCTTTCTAATCGCTAACATGCAGGTTACTGTCTGTCTTCTAGCAGCAAAGTACACTTGAGGAAGCATGACTCATAATACGGAGATTTAGTAAATTAGAGGAGGCCATTCAAGAGATGGTATGACTACATCCTCCTTGCCATGTGAATGTCATGGATATTGACTGAGAATTTAAACCTAAGAAAGAAGAAATCTCAGCACATTTTATCAGAAGACCAGGCAAAAGCTTGATTTCACAACAACACCATTTCTTTAGCGGGGGTCATTATACTACAGTCAATATTATTTGGAATATATACTCCATCACTTGTTAAATTGGCCTGCATTCTTCTTCCTGGCATCACTGCCACCCATGAAGATATTCACAAAATTAAATGTTTTATGTATTTTTAATGGAAATATAGCTGATTAAAAATATTAGTTTTAGGCATACAACAAAGTAATTTATGTATTTTCAGATTATTTTCCACTATAGGTTATTACAAGATATTGAACAGAGTTCCCTGTGCTATACAGTAAATCCTTGTTATTTATTTTATGTGTAGTAGATCATATCTGTTAATCTCATACTCACGATTTATCCATACTTCCCTTTGCCCTTTGGTAACGACTGAAGTGACTTAGCAGCAGCAGCAGCAGCAGCAACCATAAGTTTAGTTTCTTGTTTGGGTTTTGTATATAGATTCATCAGATTCATGTTGATGTATGGCAAAAATCACAACAATATTGTAAAGTAATTAGCCTCTAATTAAAATGCTGCTACTGCTGCTAAGTCGATTCAGTCGTGTCCAACTCTATGCTATCCCATAGATGGCAGCCCACCAGGCTCCCCCGTCCCTGGTATTCTCCAGGCAAGAACACTGGAGTGGGTTGCCATTTCCTTCTCCAATGCGTGAAGGTGAAAAGTGAAAGTGAAGTCACTCAGTCGTGTCTGACTCTTCTCGACCCCATGGACTGCAGCCCACCAGGCTCCTCCATCCATGGATTTTCCAGGCAAAAGTACTGGAGTGGGGTGCCATTGCCTTCTCCATGTAATTAAAATAAATTAATTTAAAAAATTAAGTATTATTTTTTAGATTCCACATGTGTTATAATATTTGTTTTTCTCTGACTTTCTTCCCTTAGTATGATAATCTCTAGGTCCATTCATGTTGCAGCAAACAGCATTACTTCATTATTTCTTATGGCTGAGTGATATTCCATTGCATGTATACCACATCTTAAACCAATCATCTGTTGATGGGTACTTGGGTTTTTTTCATATCTTGGATATTGTAAATAGTGCTGCTGTGAACATTGGGGTGCATATATCTTTTCAAATTAGAGAATTAGAGTTGTCTCTGAATGTATGCCTGGGACTGGGATTGCTAGATAATATAGTAGCTCTATTTTTAGTTTTTTAAGGAACTTCCATGCTGTTTTCCACAATAGCTGCACCGATTTACATTCCAAGCAACAATGTACAAGTGTTCCTTTTCCACATACCTTCTCTGGCATCTAATTATTTGTATATTTTTTGATAGCCATTCAGGTCAGTGTTATGTGATGCATCATTGTGGATCAGACTTCCATTTCTCTAATAATTAGTGACGTCAAGTGTCTTTTCATCTGCCTGTTGGCTATCTGTATGTCTTCTTTGGAGAAATGTCTGTTTGGGTCTTCTGCTCATTTTGTGAATAGGTTGGATTTTTTGATATTGAATCACTTGAGCTGTTTGGATATTAACCACTTGGTTGCATCATTTGCAAGTATTCTCTCCCATTATATAGGCTGTCTTTTTGTTGATGGTTTCCTTTGGTGTCATATGGCCTCAGACACATAGCCAACATGATACTCAACAGAGAAAAGCTGAAAACCTGTCAGCTATAGTGTGGAGTGGGCTGGGGCTAGGGCTCGGCTGCTGTAGCTGCAGGAATGGAGGTGACTGTGCTACCACTTAGGACTTAACCTGCCTGCACACAGGCCTCTCCCAAGACCTGTCCACCCCAGATCTGGCCTCAAGTTACAGTGTCAGGTGGGTGGCACTGGAGAGCTCCCCCTGGGTAACAAACCACTATGTATTCCTCTCCAGGGACTGTCTGCCCAGAGATATGCATGGCACTGGCCTGTGGAGAAGGCAATGGCACCCCACTCCAGTACTCTTTCCTGGAAAATCCCATGGACAGAGGGGCCTGGTGGGCTACAGTCCATGGGGTCTCTAAGAGTCAGACACAATTGAGCGATTTCACTTTCACTTTTCACTTTCATGCATTGGAGAAGAAAATGGCAACCCACTCCAGTATTCTTGCCTGGAGAATCCCAGGGATGGGGGAGCCTGGTGGGCTGCTGTCTATGGGGTTGCACAGAGTCGGACATGACCAAAGTGACTTAGCAGCAGCAGCAGCAGCCCTGTGTGTGCACTGACAGTGGGTTCCAGTGCTGG
>SJYC01083959.1:0-17139 GCA_006408675.1 Madoqua kirkii | reverse complement strand
AATTAAGTATTATTTTTTAGATTCCACATGTGTTATAATATTTGTTTTTCTCTGACTTTCTTCCCTTAGTATGATAATCTCTAGGTCCATTCATGTTGCAGCAAACAGCATTACTTCATTATTTCTTATGGCTGAGTGATATTCCATTGCATGTATACCACATCTTAAACCAATCATCTGTTGATGGGTACTTGGGTTTTTTTCATATCTTGGATATTGTAAATAGTGCTGCTGTGAACATTGGGGTGCATATATCTTTTCAAATTAGAGAATTAGAGTTGTCTCTGAATGTATGCCTGGGACTGGGATTGCTAGATAATATAGTAGCTCTATTTTTAGTTTTTTAAGGAGCTTCCATGCTGTTTTCCACAATAGCTGCACCGATTTACATTCCAAGCAACAATGTACAAGTGTTCCTTTTCCACATACCTTCTCTGGCATCTAATTATTTGTATATTTTTTGATAGCCATTCAGGTCAGTGTTATGTGATGCATCATTGTGGATCAGACTTCCATTTCTCTAATAATTAGTGACGTCAAGTGTCTTTTCATCTGCCTGTTGGCTATCTGTATGTCTTCTTTGGAGAAATGTCTGTTTGGGTCTTCTGCTCATTTTGTGAATAGGTTGGATTTTTTGATATTGAATCACTTGAGCTGTTTGGATATTAACCACTTGGTTGCATCATTTGCAAGTATTCTCTCCCATTATATAGGCTGTCTTTTTGTTGATGGTTTCCTTTGGTGTCATATGGCCTCAGACACATAGCCAACATGATACTCAACAGAGAAAAGCTGAAAACCTGTCAGCTATAGTGTGGAGTGGGCTGGGGCTAGGGCTCGGCTGCTGTAGCTGCAGGAATGGAGGTGACTGTGCTACCACTTAGGACTTAACCTGCCTGCACACAGGCCTCTCCCAAGACCTGTCCACCCCAGATCTGGCCTCAAGTTACAGTGTCAGGTGGGTGCACTGGAGAGCTCCCCCTGGGTAACAAACCACTATGTATTCCTCTCCAGGGACTGTCTGCCCAGAGATATGCATGGCACTGGCCTGTGGAGAAGGCAATGGCACCCCACTCCAGTACTCTTTCCTGGAAAATCCCATGGACAGAGGGGCCTGGTGGGCTACAGTCCATGGGGTCTCTAAGAGTCAGACACAATTGAGCGATTTCACTTTCACTTTTCACTTTCATGCATTGGAGAAGAAAATGGCAACCCACTCCAGTATTCTTGCCTGGAGAATCCCAGGGATGGGGGAGCCTGGTGGGCTGCTGTCTATGGGGTTGCACAGAGTCGGACATGACCAAAGTGACTTAGCAGCAGCAGCAGCAGCCCTGTGTGTGCACTGACAGTGGGTTCCAGTGCTGGACCTGTCTCCCTGTGCATGTGCTGACACAGGGCTCTGAGGTTCAGCCTGAATCACACCCCAGGCCCTCCAGGCTGTCTCCACACAATTAGACAAGAGTCCTATCCCAGGGCCTCTCTGCTGGAGATTTAATGTCTACCTGCTCTCCTAGCTGTCCTGCTCCACACACCTTTGGGACTGAAAAGGGTGATGAGGTGGCAGCTGTCAGCACTGGTCTCTGATTGCTAGCAAGGCAACATGTACACACGCCTTGCAAGCAAAGTCCGGGCCACTCTAGCTTCTCTGACCCATAGACCTCCCAGCAGGCAAGGGGGCTCCCCAGGGCAAGAGCCTGCTCAGGTGGACCTTCCCTGCTTCACGGATCCTTTCCAGGGGTGTGGATCCCAACCCGATGCCTTTTATTTTTTGGTCCTATCCAGTTGCATGAAAATCTTTTTTTCAGCTTTGGTTGAGTAAGTGGCCTTTTGCCAGTTTTCAACTGGTTTTATGAGAACTCAGGTGGACCTTCCCTGCTTCACGGATCCCTTCCAGGGGTGTGGATCCCAACCCGATGCCTTTTATTTTTTGGTCCTATCCAGTTGCATGAAAATCTTTTTTTCAGCTTTGGTTGGGTAAGTGGCCTTTTGCCAGTTTTCAACTGGTTTTATGAGAGAAGTGTTCTACACGGAGGTGCATTTTTGATGGGTTTATGGGGGTAGGTGAGCTCTAGGTCTTCCCACTGCACCATCTTGATGCTTCCTCCCCTAGGTGGCTTTATATCTATAATAATATAGAATTTTATGCTCACACAGAGTATAATCTGGCTCAGAGGGTCTGGGCTGATCTTGAACCTCTTATAACTGCTTAATAATGTCATCTCTTGTCTGTCATTTTGGAGATGAGTGGCAGAGGGTATCAGAGATGAGTGGCCCAGATGATGCTTGGATAAGGACATATCAATATAAACCTCCAGATTCTCAGTTAAAGCAGAACTAGAAGAGTAGTCTGATCACACCAAATTGCGGCACAAGACAAGAAAATTCAAACAGCCCTGGAGTGAGACAGCAAAAAGATACTGTTGATCCCTCCCAAGTGAAGTAAACAACTGGTAGTCTAGGTGGAGAGGGCTAGAAAGAGCCATGGTCAAGTTCATGGCAGCCCAACATTAGACTGGACATGCTGCCATTTACTCAATTACGAACCGCATCAAGGGCCAAGTCAACACAGATGGAACTATCTTATTCTGCTATGTCTAGTCCTCAGGAAAACCCCAGAAGCCATGATTTGTTTTGAGGGAACATACTTGAGATTTGAAGGGTGAAATGTATGAGCAATGAACAACTGGAAAGAAAAAGGTTTTTAAAGGATATTTAGAGATGGGAATACCAGACCACCTGACCTGCCTCTTGAGAAACCTATATGCAGGTCAGGAAGCAACAGTTAGAACTGGACATGAACAACAGACTGGTTCCAAATAGAAAAAAGGAGTACATCAAGGCTGTATATTGTCACTCTGCTTATTTAACTTCTATGCAGAGTACATCATGAGAAACACTGGGCTGGAAGAAGCACAAGCTGGAATCAAGATTGCTGGGAGAAATATCAATAACCTCAGATATGCAAATGACACCACTCTTATGGCAGAAAGTGAAGAGGAACTGAAGAGCCTACTGATCAAAGTGAAAGAGGAGAGTGAAAAAGTTGGCTTAAGGCTCAACATTCAGAAAATGAAGATCATGGCATCTGGTCCCATCACTTCATGGGAAATAGATGGGGAAACAGTGGAAACAATGTCAGATTTTACTTTGAGGGGCTCCAAAATCACTGCAGATGGTGACTGCAGATGGTGACTGCAGCCATGAAATTAAAAGACGCTTACTCCTTGGAAGGAAAGTTATGACCAACCTAGATAGCATATTCAAAAGCAGAGACATTACTTTGCCTTCAAACGTCTGTGTAGTCAAGGCTATGGTTTTTCCAGTGGTCATGTATGGATGTGAGAGTTGGACCGTGAAGAAAGCTGAGCACCGAAAAATTGATGCTTTTGAACTGTGGTGTTGGAGAAGACTCTTGAGTCCCTTGGACTGCAAAGAGATCCAACCAGTCCATTCTGAAGGAGATCAGTCCTGGGTGTTCATTGAAAGGACTGATGCTAAAGCTGAAACTCCAGTACTTTGGCCACCTCATGTGAAGAGTTGACTCCTTGGAAAAGACTCTGATGCTGGCAGGGATTGGGGGCAGGAGGAGAAGGGAACGACAGAGGATGAGATGGCTGGATGGCATCACCGACTCGATGGACACGAGTTTGAGTAGACTCTGGGAGTTGGTGATGGACAGGGAGGCCTGGTGTGCTGCAATTCATGAGGTCGCAAAGAGTCAGACACAATTAAGCAATTGAACTGATAATAGCTCCAAAAATTAAAATACTTATGTTTAATTCTAATGTGTTCAGAATCTTTATGCTGAAAACTATGAAACACTGAAAGGAACCAAAATCATTCTAAATAAATAGAGATATATTATGTTCACAGACTGAAAGTATCAATATTGCTAAGATGTAAAATTTCCCCATATTGATCTAGAAATTTAACACATCACAACCAAAATCTCAGTAGGAATTTTCCAGTTACTGACTTTAATATCTTTTCCCATTAATAGTGACAAGGGCATCAGTTTTTAAACCAAATTATCAACAAAATTTCCTTTACTATACCCTTAGCAGTTACCTACTTATGGGATAATCATGTATTTTGCTGAATCACTGCAATCATCTGCTGCATTACTGCAAAACACTAATGAAGTGCTCCAGTCACAGATATGAGGTATTACTAGCTGACTTTGATGCGTTATTCCAGGACACACATCCTAGAGACTGGTCTACCATCAAGGGTCACCAGAGAAAGTATCCCTTGGACCTTGCTTAAGGGGCCATCCCAAGTTCTCTTTGCCCCATTATTGCTGAAAAGTGCCACAGCTTTCAGGATTGGGTGGAGCTGCTATTATTTGCTGTTATCTCCCATGACCCTCCTATGAAGTGGATATGAAGATAAACATTACACATGCATATCACTTCCTTGCATTAACTGGGATTGTTATTACTTACATGTTCCACTGGGTAAGATCCTTAAAACTGAGATTTCACCAAAAATAAGTTAACAAATAGAAATAGGACTTCAAGCTCATGGGTATACCCCACTAAGTACTCCAGGTATCAGGAATGGATCACTCCTAACCCTTAACACTCTAAGAATCAAATTACTAGCTGTATCTGACTCCCTACTCATAGTTCAACCAGTTTAACCTCTCCGGTTTGTCCTTTAGATGCTGAGCAGTTTATCCCACAGGCTTTAAAACTCTTGCTATTCAAAGTGTGGTCTATGGATCAGCAGCATCAGTATCACCTAGAAGCTTGTTGGAAATGTAGAATCTGACTTCATTGCAGACCTGCTGAATGAGAATCTGTTTTACCAAGATTTCCAGGTGATTCACATGTACATTAAAGTTTAACAGACATTGCTTACAAGGACTTACCTCTACCTTCCCATTGGTTGACTAAGTCCTTGTGAAGACATATTGGGACCCAGTAACAATAATCAAGGTCAGCTGTGTCACCAGACAATCTAATGATTGTTCCTACTGGTTATTTTGTTGGTTATTGAGGGTCCCTTTCAAGATGAAAGGGAACTTTGTCTCCAGAATTTAATTTGCCACTCTACAGCTAGAGAGGGTTTGCTTTATCAAACAGATTCATTGATGAACTCTTAATAGCTTCCTGTAGCATCTTTAGAATTTTCTATGTATACCATCATGTCATCTATGAAAACTGACAGTTTTACTTCTTTTCCACTTTGGAGTCCCTTTTTTTCCTCTCTGATTGCTATGGCTAGGACTTCCAAAACTAGGTTGAATATAAGTGGCAACAGCAGACCTTCTTGTCTTGTTCCTTATCTCAGAGGATATGCTTTTAGTTTTGCACCACTGAGAATGATGTTAGCTGTGGGTTTGTCATATGTGGTCTTTTTCATGTTGAGGTATGTTCCCTCTATGTCCATGTTCTGGAGTTTTATCATAGATGGGTGTCAAATTTTGGGAAATTTTCCTGCATCTACTGAGATGATCATATGGTTTTAATTCTTCTAGTTTGTTAATGTGGTGTATCATACTGATTCATTTGCCGGTATTGAAGAATTCCTGCCCCCTTGGGATAAAGCCCACGTGATCATGGTATATGACCCTTTTAATACATTGTTGGCTTTTATTGACTAGTATTTTGATTCTTTTTGTGTCTGTTCATCGGTGATATTGGCCTGGAATTTTTTGTGGTATAGGAATTCTATAGTTTTAAAGTGCTTAAATATTCTATGTGACAGCTATAGCACATTGTCTTGACTCACATAGACTCACAGAAAACTAACTGCGCGAATGTAACATTCAAATGGAAGTTCTCTGGTTGACCTTACTGGGATGAACATTGTATAGTTTTGCTTAAAAATCTCCTCCCAACAAAGTAAAAGAGAGCTGCCTCTATTCCTCAGTATAAATAACAGCTTTTCCAAGACAAGAAAAGTTTTGCAGCAAAAATTGGCAATCTTGCCCCAGGATGAAGGGATTTAGAAACACATTCCAAACTCCACTAAAATGGAACCACTGTTCTGAACGTAATATAGTTGGACTAATTATAATATTGGCACCAGTGAGGAAAAGTGTTAATAGTAATAATGATAATAATATAGTTTACTATTTGACAAGCACATGCATATATGAATACAGACTAAATCTCTTGTTATACAATTTTCAAAAACTGGCATTCTTCTCTTACTATTAGAAGCCTATGGTTAATGACTGCTGAAGGAATGTGCAGACTGTGTGGTATATGATATGCCTAATTCTCTCCAAATGTGTACGTAGAACAAAAGGTGCAGTAGTTTAAGAATGCCAGGACCAACCAAACCAGTGGTGTGTTCTTTTTTGATATACATAAAGTTCTTCACACCACATTTTTTCAAGTGCACTGGGTTTAGCTATAAGAAAATTCATTTGGGGGCCAGAATTTAATCATATACAGTTTGCTGAAAAAAGGTTTCTTCAAGAAAAGCTGTTGGCAAACCAGCCTAACACAACTCTCACTCAGTTCAGTTCAGTCGCTCAGTCATGTCCAACTCTTTGCGACTCCATGAATCATAGCACACCAGGCCTCCCTGTACATCACCATCTCCTGGAGTTCACGAAAAATTACGTCCGTCGCGTCGGTGATGCCATCCAGCCATCTCATCCTCTGTCGTCCTCTTTTCCTCCTGCCTGCAATCCCTCCCAGCATCAGAGACTTTTCCAATGAGTCAGCTCTTCACATGAGGTGACCAAAGCGGAGTTTCAGCTTTAGCATCATTCCTTCCGAAGAACACCGAGGACTGATCTCCTCCAGAATGGACTGGTTGGATCTCCCTGCAGTCCAAGGGACTGTCAAGAATCTTCTCCAACACCACAGTTCAAAAGCATCAATTCTTCAGTGCTCAGCCTTCTTCACAGTCCAACTCTCACATCCATACATGACCACTGGGGAAAAACCATAGCCTTGACTAGACGGACCTTTGTTGGCAAAGTAATGCCTCTGCTTTTCAATCTGCTTTTCAATACGCTATCTAGGTTGGTCATAACTTTCCTTCTGAGGAGTAAGCGTCTTTTAATTTCATGGCTGCAGTCACCATCTGCAGTGATTTTGGAGCCCAAAAAAATAAAGTCTGACATTGTTTCCACTGTTTCCCCATCTATTTCCCATGAAGCGATGGGACCAGATGCCATGACCTTCGTTTTCTGGATGTTGAGCTTTAAGCCAACCTTTTCACTCCCCTCTTTCACTTTCATCAATAGGCTTTTTAGTTCCTCTTCACCTGTTAAAACTTCACAGTTCTGGCACAGTAATTGAAGGTACAAGTTGAAGTTGGTTGACTTGTTTTTTGGCTTCCTCTCCAACTGGCTGCTCACAAGGCCACAAAGGGCCCATAACAGTAGTAGTCCTTTTCCTGGTCTTTCCTATTATGGAACTTGTTGGTTTCAACAAGGAAGGGAAGACTGATGGTCATATCCCATCAATCAGGAACGGGACAGGGACCTATCTTGGATTAAAGGAGTTTAATTCTGACTTACATACAACTGGTACAAACAGAGGGCAATGCTGGTTAAATTAAGCCTTTTTCTATATACTTATGCTGTGAAAAGTTATTCAAAGTGTACACTCACATAACCTCTTAAAAAATCACATGGTGGAAAATGTTCATTTACGTAATAAGTCAGTCATCTGCAGATGTGTGGATAATGGAAGTCTAGCATAACTCAAACCATACAAACTCTACCACTTTCTCTTGCCATCAGAATTTGGAAATCTCAGTTCAAAACACTTCCTCTACCAAGCATAGTGAGGGCAGTATGAGCCACCTACCTGCGACTTCTTAAATATTTACAAAATGCTGACTCTTGATGAGGAGAGACCTTTATTTTTAAAACAATTATATTTTCAAAAACCTAAATTGGGTCACTTTATTTTCAGGATAAGAGTTGATCCATGTTTTCAATTTATTGCCATACACAAAACATTTTATAAAAAATAATAGGGTTGACTGCCACTTCAACATCTTCATGTAAAAACTTCACAGTGCAAGAAAGCGAATACTATTAAGTATGAAGACATCTAAAGCCAGCTAATATTTTAATTATAGGCCAGAATATTTTTTTGTGATTCTTCCTAAAAAATGTTGGCACACTCATTAAATGCCCAGGTTACAAAAATCACTTAGTATCACTTCTTACCCTTCAGTATAGTTTTAAAATCTACATAGCATCATACTAAATGCTGGTGGGAAAGAGAGTGTAAGACTCTAAAAAACTTCTCAGGTAGCACAGTAATTTAAAACCAACTAGGAGAAAGCATCTCTCACACAGTGCAAGAAAGCGATTACTATTAAGTATGAAGACATCTAAAGCCAGCTAATATTTTAATTATAGGCCAGAATATTTTTTTGTGATTCTTCCTAAAAAATGTTGGCACACTCATTAAATGCCCAGGTTACAAAAATCACTTAGTATCACTTCTTACCCTTCAGTATAGTTTTAAAATCTACATAGCATCATACTAAATGCTGGTGGGAAAGAGAGTGTAAGACTCTAAAAAACTTCTCAGGTAGCACAGTAATTTAAAACCAACTAGGAGAAAGCATCTCTCGCCACAAATACTTTGTAGGTAATTTCCTGTCCCTTAACCACAGTAACAAAGTAAAAAACCATTATACGTTAAAAAGAAGCTTAAAAGGAAAAGATTTCACTTCTCCTTTGAAAACATCACTTCTTACCTCTTAAAGAGAGAAATTTTCACTTTGTGTGTGTTGGGGGGGGGTGTTGTTTCATAAATAAAAATATCAAATTTATGTCAGCTGTACAAATGTTTCATTTAGGAAAAAAAGCAAACACTTTGATTCAGAGGATTTTAAAATATATCATCACTACAAGAAAAGTATAATTTCAAGCTAAAAAATTGTAACACATTTAGCAAATACAAATCATCACTGGCATATCCTACTGTTTCTCATAAAATGCATAATTAAGGAGTAATAGGTCAAAGATCTTTTCCCAACTCGGTAACATTAGCTAATCAGCCCCGGGCAAACTCCATACACCTGCAGCCTCAAGATCCTCCTTTCTTACCTGAGGATTCCAGGGCTAACAGCCCTTTAACATCCCTTTCTATTTACAAATTGATGTAGAATTGTTAAGCTTACACAACCTTTTTGAAAATGAGGTGTTTCAACTCGTATTTTCTCGATAAATTTCCCCCATTTAAGTATTATAGCTATTCTCTAAACATTTAAAATCTTACTTTAAAATGTATTCTCAATGTATTTCCCTGTCACCTTAAAAGATGAGGGAAGACTAACAACTTAAGTCTCGCGGCATCCTGGTCTCCTAGGCTAGGTGGCTGACGGTGATTGGCAGATATTGCTTGAGACCTGACTCCCTCGGGGCAGCTTTGGGCCATACTCTTGAGTCTCAAAATGAAGACGATACCACCTGTTTGGTATTTCTTAAGCCTGACAGAGTTATCATTATATACCAGGTATACCAAAAATCTGTACACTACAAATTGCCATATGAATGCAAATGATTTTTGTGATAAGCCCAAGCGACTTTCTTTCCTGAGGAAGTATAGATATCCTGATAAAGTATAGATAGACATGTTTTACAACATGTTTTTCATCAATACTTGTGCATTTATGGTTTTAATCCTTTGGTTCTGTGACTTTCCTCTTGTTGTCAACCTGTCTCCTGCTTCTAATTATGCTTCTGATTGCAACATTTTGTGTCTCTTAAGAGTCCAGAAGTCTGACCTTTCCATAGATGAAAACCAAAACCTAAAGATCTGTTGCTTTAGCAAATGTGGTATCTTCATTACTCACTTTAAAAGTGTGATTTTCTAACTAGGCAAGGCATCAAGACTCATCTAGGAAGTGTTGTAAAAATTGAGATTTCTGGTCTACGGCTACAGTCTGATTCTGTATGTCTACAGTAGGACCCAGAAAAATCCTCTCAAAGCTCCCCCAGGTAATCTCAACAATCATTAGTATAGTTTCTAGGACTCAATGTTCTGCCCTCAATTTCTTAAATTCAATTTAGAATTTTAGCAGCTGGTCGTTTTTAGTACAAAAATTTCCCACTGCATTAATCATAAGCACATTCAGAGTAGACTGCCCATGATCTTGGCTTAACTCAGTAGGAAATTAGTCATTATAATCCTTTGCAATAAAATTAAAAAATGATGAATTAACTTCAGAGTGAAGACTATGCATGTAGATGCTGAAAGGTGGCTGGCTGTATACACTTACAGGGTGCCTATCTGCTGCCTTAATCGCAGTCTGAGGATCATTCTTATTGCATCTGTCGTTACTAAATCAAATCTGGCAGAACTCCTCTAAAACAGAAAGATGGCTAACCAGCTACTCAGGATTAAGGAACTGTTTCTAGCAGACATAAAAGTATTTTTTAAAAAAACAACCACACAGCTTCCTGTAGAAATGCAGACTTTCACGCTTCTGAAGTCTACCGTAAAGAGAAAGTTGACCAAAACTACCGTTGCTTAAAAATATGTTCAATTAACTGTGAAAATATAGGTGTAAAATAGGTACAACTTCGTCCTTTATGAGATTCAACAAGTGTAAATGAAATTAATCTTCCACCTATGCTACCTATCCAAATAGTTAACTGGGAGCACAACGCATGAAGTATTTGGTATAACGCAGTTCTGATACCACCCCTTCCAAATTTAATAAAAAGCCACATCTGGATTTTCCCAGGGCTCCCAAGTGTGTCTAGGCACTGCGGAATGTCGTCATGTCTTTCGGTTCTCTGCTGGGGACACACCAGTCGTCAGCCTCGTGGTTGGCGTTGTAATGCTTCCAGGCAGCTTTGTTATACACCGGGAGTCTTTCTATCGATTCTGTTGACAGAGCCTGAGAGGAAAAGCAGGAACTACGTCAGGCACTTTTTGGGGAATCCATTATTTGAGAAAAATCTACAATGGCAAAAAGTTTACTACAAATTAAACCATACTCTATTGGATTTGTATTTTATCAATCATAAAACTATCTACATACATTTTAAAACAGAGCACACATTTGAAACATGTTACTTACTAAAAGCTTCCGGCAACTGCTTAGTGTGCATGCTGAGTTTACTGCATGCAGTATTCTCTAACCGGCCTAGAAGTTGCTGGTTTGGAGTTTGACACAAGTGTCATAGACATTCTTATAAAATTTGATCAACAGAAATTCATTTTCAACAGAAGTTGAAAAAGTCAGTTAAGTGTAAAAGCATAAAAATTCACAGAGGTACCTTAATATATGTAATGTAAAAGCATTTAATGAAATCTGGGTTTGAGCCTGTGTCTTTTCCTACCATTAAAGTCACCAATTTTAGTTACAGCATATGTGATTTCCACATCATGCACAGCTGACCCTCAGTATCACTCCCAACCCCACATGAATACCAAAATCTGCCGATGCTCAAGACCCTTATATAAAACGCTGCAGTATCTGCATATCATCTACGCACATCCTCCTGCACACTTTAAATCATCTCAAGATTAACAACAATAGCTAATACAATGTAAATGCTATAAAAATACAATAAATATTATGTAAATAGCTGCTGATATGCAAGAAAATCAAGTTTTGCTTGTATTTTGCTTCTAGTATTTTTTTTCTTCAAGTATTTTTGATTCATGCTTGGATCTATGGATGCAGAACTCGGGGATATGGAGGGCAGATTGTAATTTCATGTTTCCAACATTATCGCCATTAAGTCATTGTTCTATTTTGGCTTCCTGTGTATCACTGAGATAAACTACATTCCTCATTATCTTCAAATTAGGATATGTTGTTAAGATTTCCACTATAAGCAAAAGGTATTCCCTAAGATGCAGAAAATATTAAACTAGAAGTTTACTTCCAATAATGGTAAGGAAGGACTTTATTTTTAATTATTCTGAAGACCTCCTGTGTTCTATTTTTTCCCAAAATGGAAGTAAAAATCTTTCACCTATACTTATATTTTTTTATGCCAGAAATGCCATAACCCCTTGATCTATAACAAAACAAATAAAAACATTATATTTGATGATAAAAAGGGAAACATGAAGGCAATATTTTTAAGTTCCTCACAACTGAGATGGTTAAGAAAACTTTTATCTTCAAAGAACTTAACATTTTCAGACAAATTTACTTTTTCTCATGTAAAGTCTTCAGCATTTCCTATCAAATAGGTGCCATCTAGTGGCCAGAATAAGAGTAACTAGACTCACTAAAAATGGAGGTACCTACCACCAGTCTGCTGCTGAACCAATCCAGCACACTGGTGGGGCGGAGGGCTTTCTGTCCCTGTAAGATACACTGATGTGTCAGATAAACACATGGAACATCCCAGGTAAGTCTGCTTCCACCAGGTGAGCTATATGCCTACCAAGGGTCACCTGTAATTGTTCATAAATTTGGTAATATAGTTAAATCTGTCACTGTAATTTAATCTAAATATTGCTTTTAACAAAGCACACAAAAATGTAGGGGCAGCGTGGGGGAAAGGTTCTCTGAAAACTAAAATGATGTTTCATAAAGACTTGTGAAGGAAAGTTATATAAAAACTGCTGTCAAAAAAGAGAAGACAACTGTAAGGAACTGCATAAAAATCAGTAATGATTATGCACTTGGCTGTTTCTTTGATTAAAGAAACTAAAACAATGTACTGTAGGTATAGCTTCTGTAAGAAAGACAATTAAAATTTCAATCTGAAGACCCATATGCAAATGAAAGGCCTTAGCAAGTATATCAAAGACTGGTCAATCAATGTTCATTCATGCATCTTAAATTACAAATTTAATTTTAACATAACTTTTTGACTGCCCACTTTAGCCCAATTTTTCTTCTACTAACAATCATAGTCCTGATCATTATGGGTAAGAGCATTTCTTTCCCACAAAGAGACCATTTGTCAGAACAGATGAGATCCTTGTTAAAAAAAAAGAGAGAGAAAACACATGTTTGTATTTTAATAACATGAGGTAGAAGAAAGTCTCATTACAGTTAAATACTGGTATCTTACAATCAAAAAGTCCCAGAAGTACCATTAAGTACAGAAGACTATGGTCTTTACCTTAATGTAAATGACTGCATCTGTCCCATAGCCCTCTAGGGAATAGAGCTTTAGGTCTCCTTGGAAATACTGCGCATAAAGGCGTGATATGGGCAATCCATAACCAAAACCAGCCTGTTTGAGAAAAAATGAAATTTTATTCAGAAAGCCACACTGAAATACTTTTCTAATTAAAATAAATGGTACGGGAGTATCCCAGGGCTATCAGAGCCTGCATCTAAAAGATCTGCTAATACTTAAGTAGTGGAAGTGATCAAGCTGCAGCCTAGTTGAGCACTGTATTAGATGGCTTCCCTCTGGTCATTTGAAACTCCTCTTTCCTATAAAACAGCCTGTGGGGGTCTAGAAAAAGCATGCTTCTCTCTTCTTTACTGGCCTGCTCTAGAGTATCCCTATACTGCTTTCCGTGTTATTTAAAACATGTTCTCTCTTTCAGGAGCAAGAGTAGAAAGACCTGGTGGCAACCTCACAGATGCATCTCACGACTTCATACCATTAATTTCAGCCTGAGTCCTGAACCTGGAGAGATCCCTAATAGGTTGACTCTCTTAATACTCACTGACACATCATCTCCCCCACTTAGAAATCTTCAAAGCAGCCCAACACCCACCGACCCTCACCATCTCCAACCCACTGCCTTGAGATAAAAATCCAAGCTTCTAACAGAGAGCTTTCAAGATTTAACAAGATCAGGTCTGTGCCTCCCATTTCCCAGTCCAGCTGAAGTAGACCTCCTGCTCCTAAGTTCCTCAAGCACATCAAGTTATTTTTCACAGCTGTGTCTTTGCTCATTCTGTTCCCGGTATCTGGAATGGCCTTTACCTGGATAAATCCTATCAATTTGTTAATATGAAGCAGAACATTTGGATAAGTGTTAAAAAAAAAAAGTTTTTTTATCATCAACTCAGGTGTTTAATAACATTTCATAGAATGGTTTAGTGAAGAGTGTATGTGATTCAGGAATCGGTGCTATTAACAAATCCAGGCTCTGGCCTTATCTACCACCACCATTTTTTACTTGACTTTTTAAACCAGAGTTTCTGTTTGCCCCTCCAAATAAACTACCCATTCTCCACATTTCCCCTTGTCCTGGGAGGCTGGCCTGAGTTGATGGAAGCGGGCTTCTGTGCCCTCCGCTTATGTGTCTAGCCGAAGGGGAGCCCACCAAGAGTCTGTAGGGAGCCATTCAGGGTCATCCTGCTCCTGGGCGGGCTAGGCCCTGGGGAGTAAGCAGCTGCCCTCTAACACTCCTTTCCGGGTCCTGCTGACTTCTCCTCCAAGTCAGGTGGTGAAGCTCTGCTGCTGCTAGCCTGGATTCCTGTACTATCCCATCCCTCTTTCTGTAATTTGTCTCTTTATAGATAAGCCTTCCATGAAGTATCATAATTTGAACTATCTCTTTCCAAGTGAGACTCTGACAGGTATATTAACTGGTTCCATTTCTGCACGAGCAGGTGGCTCAAGATCCCGTAGTACCCAATCTGCTTCATCACTGCCTCTCCCTTAGCCACACGCCTGTGGACCCCTCGGGCTTCCCTGTAAGTAGTTAAAGAAACTAACTTTCGTTTAACTAACGCTAACTAACACGGTGGGCTTGGCCCACTGCTGGGTCTGCAGTGTCCCACACCAGCCAAAAGTGGGCTGCCCTGTCACTACAGCCTCTCTCGGGGCCAAACCCAAAAGACAGGAGTGAAAGCAAATCCTCCCAGTGGGTGGAAGTCGAAGTGGCACACCTACATGGCCCACGGGCAGCGGCAAATGGGCTGGCTGGTCAGAGACTTGGAAAGAACAAAACTGGATAACTGACGAGGAAGAGGGAAATGTGGACAGTCCTCTTTGAACAGCTCACAGCATGAGACATTCTGTCCCTGCGGAGGCGCACCTGAAGGCACCCACGTGAAGGCAGCTCTCTGTAATCAGCATGACTGGACGGCTGCCCCAGTGCTCGCTTACTGGTCCCCTTACAAAGGGGTCATAACAGCAGGAAGGAGGCTCTGTGAAGCTCAACCACAGGCTCACCCTCGGGAAGGCTGTGCAGCTGTGTGGGCAGCCTGTGTCATGTCAATCCTCCTGTTTTTCTTAAAAATCCACATACATCTTGCATCCTAAACAACAGCTCTTACACAGCATTTACTACGTGCCAGGTACTATTAAAAAATGTGTTTACATATAGTAGCTCAATCTTCACAATCACTCAATCTTTAAGGCTGGGGAAATTGTGGTACTGAAGGGTCAATAATATTCCCAAGGCTGAACAGCTAGGATGTGGTAGAGCTAAGAATGGAGCGAAGAGTTTAAATTTAGAGTCTGGACGAGTATGCTATGCTGCTCTCCACAAAAATTCTAAAGAATGTGTTAACTACAAAAGGAGCATATCCCTTTTCTCCACTTAGAGTAAAACTGGAATCTAAGAAGAAACTCATGTTTATTTGACCTTTTCTGTCCTCGGGCACATGGATGCCTACCCATGTCTCAACTAGAGCAATCATTTAAAAGGTTTGGTAAGACATGAACCGCATTGCAGCTGTAGCTACACAATCTGTGCTGTTTAACTAGAATGTGCTGTGCAGTTTGAATGAAGTCCTCTCATTGACTTCCTAGGAAAGAGTCTAAAATAAACCCATCTTAGACTGTTTTTCATGTTACAAAATAACTGCAGGGTATATGCCAGAGAACCTTCAAAGCCTGGAACAGCAAGAGTTTTGGGTGAGAGATTTGGCAAAGCACTTTTCTGGGGGTTGGAGGACCAAGACTGAGTCCATTCAAAAGCTAATCTTATTAACCTGAAAAGAGGTGACTGATTTTTTTTTTTTAAAGCCATCAACACAACTGTTATTTCAGCCACAGGCAAGTAAATTGATTAGAACTCTAGTATTAATCTGAGCCTCAAAGATGTAGTCTTTATAATTACAAGTACTTGAGGGGAAAAAAAAAATTACTAAAGATTAAATCAGTGTTGACTAAATACTAGTGAAGCTGGTAATTTAGACTTCACACTAATAACAGTATATCAAAATGTGGCTTACCATGATAACTACTGACACACCACTATCCAGCTTGGCAATAAGAACCCTAAAACTCATCATTTAAAAAAAAAATAAAGCATTTCAGAAACTATAAATTTAGGGGAAAGTACTGTTGTTGTTTTTCTCTAAGAGCTTTCCTTCATTCTGTTTGTGAACCCCACACAATGACTTAACTGATTTATGCAGTAACCTCTTTTTTGGTGAGTCACAAAAACCCACTTCACGGTTTTTTGATCACATACCAGGGGCACTGCTCGGGACGTCTCGACACGAGGCCGGGGTGCAGTGGAGTACATGTAGTTAAAGAGCCGGTCGATTTTCCTCAGAGGAACACCACCTCCGCGGTCACTCATCTAGGTAGAGAAAGGATTATGCCCTGTGACCAAGTCCCAGAAACAGCAAAATACCCACACACGCTGTGTCACCATTTAACTGTGGCTGACGAGCCCTGCTTTTCAAAATAAATACCATGCGATTCAAGTTACAAACAGAAACATTTTCCCCACTGCTGGCCTTAATCCCTCTACTGCACAGAATTTTAAGATATAAAGAATTCCACTGCGCTACAGATTTTCAGTGCTGTTTAGTGACTCAATCATGTTTGACTCTTCTGCAACCCCATGGACTGTAGCTTGCCAGGCTTCCCTGTCCATGGGCCTCTCTGGGTAAGAATACTGGAGTGGGTTACTGTTTCCTTCTCCAGGGAATGTTCCCAGCCCAGGGATCAAACCCGCATCTCTTCTGACTCCTGTGTTGGCAGGCGGATGCTCCACCACCGAGGCCCCTGCGAAGCCTGCTTTCGATGCTGTGGTTCTGTGTAATTACTGCAGCCGCACTAATGATGCAGCACACAACCGGGACAGGTTTAGCTTATCTTGAAAGTGAAAGTGAAGTCGCTCAGTAGTGTCCAACTCTTTGCAACCCCATGGACCAGGCTCCTCCCTCCATGGGATTCTCCAGGCAAGAGTACTGGAGTGGGTTGCCATTTCCTTCTCCAGGGGATCTTCCCGACAGGGAATGAACCCGGGTCTCCTGCAATCCAGGTAGATGCTTTAACCTCTGAGCCACCAACAACAAATTTGT
>SJYC01083957.1:0-20890 GCA_006408675.1 Madoqua kirkii | reverse complement strand
CAGCACTTTGGCAACCTGATGCGAAGAACTGACTCACTTGAAAAGACCTTGATGCTGGGAAAAATTGAAGGCAGGAGGAGAAGGAGATGACAGAGGATGAGATGGCTGGATGGCATCACTGACTCAATGGACATGAGTTTGAATAAACTCTGGGAGTTGTTGATAGACAGGGAGGCCTGGTGTGCTGCAGTCCTTGGGGTCGCAAAGAGTCAGACACGACTGAGCGACTAAACTGAACTGAAACAAACAACAATCAACTTTAGGGAGCAGGGAAGCAAATGATTTTTAGACTTCCTATACAATATTCTCTTAAATGTCTGATTTTCAACAAAAATTATAAGATACACATATCACAGGGGTGTAAAAGGAATCAATAGAGACTCAACTTGAGGAAACATATTTTCTAAACAAAAACTTTAAATCAGCTATTTTAAATATGTTCACAGAACTAAAAGAAATCATTTCTAAAGAATTATGAGGATGATGCCTCACCAAATAAATAATAGCATATAAATATAGAAATTATATGAGAGAATCAAATAGAAATTCTGGAGTTGAGAAATGCCATAATAACAACTGAAAAAAAACCACTAGGAGGGCTCAACAGCAGCTTTAAACACACGGAATATAGACTCATCAATAGTGAAAAAGCTCCAGTGAAATCCTGTCTGAAAAACAGAAAAAAACAAACAAACAAAAGAAAATGAACAAAGTATAAAAGACCTGTCCATCAAATGTACAGACACGTACATATTGAGAATTCCAGGAGCAAAAAGAGAAAGGAACAAAAATAATATTTGAAGAAATGATAAATAAAACTTCCTAATTCTGATGAAAAAGACAAAGCTCCTCAAACTCCAAGTATAACAAACTCAATGAGACAAATCAGTACCTGGACAGATTACAATCAAACTGTCAAAAGCCAAGAAGAAAGAATCTTAAAAGCACAAGAAAAGTGACTCTCACATACAAAATATCCAAATGAGAGTAACAGCTGGTTTCTGATCAGAAACCGGGAAGACCGAAAGGCAGTAGGATTAACATTGCTGTTGTTGTCAGTCACTAAGTCATGTCCAACTCTTTTCGACCCTATGGACTGCAGCATGTGAGGCTTCCCTGGCCCCACTGTCTCCCGGAATTTGCTCAAACTCATGTCCATTGAGTCAGTAACAGCTTCCAATCATCTCATCCTCTGTTGCCTCCTTCTCCTCCTGTCCTCAATCTTTCCCAGCATGAGGGTCTTTTACAATGAGTCCTCTCTTTGCGTCAAGTGGCCAAAGTATGGGAGCTTCAGATTCAGCATCAGTCCTTCTAATGAATATTCAGGGTTGATTTCCTTTAGGATTAACTGGTTGGATCTCCCTGCTTTTCAAGGGACTCTCAACAGTCTTCTCTGGCACCACAATTCAAAAGTATCAATCCTTCAGCACTCAGCCTTCTTTATGGTCCAACTCTCACATCCATAACGACTACTCAAAAAACCACAGCTTTGACCATATGGACCTTCGTTGGCAAAGTGGTGTCTCTGCTTTTTAATATGCGGTTTAGATTTGTCATAGTCCTTCTTCCAAGGAGCAAGGGTCTTTTAATTTCATGGCTGCAGTCACTGTCTGCAGTGATTTTGAGCATTACTTTACTAGCGTGTGAGATGAACGCAATTGTGCGGTAGTCTGAGCATTCTTTGGCATTGCCTTTCTTTGGGATTGGAATGAAAACTGACCTTTTCCAGTCCTGTGGCCACTGCTGAGTCTCCCAAATTTGCTAGCATATTGAGTGCTGCACTTTAACAGCACCACCTTTTAGGAGTTCCATCACCTCCACTAACTTTGTTCAAGCAATTGTGCGGTAGTCTGAGCATTCTTTGGCATTGCCTTTCTTTGGGATTGGAATGAAAACTGACCTTTTCCAGTCCTGTGGCCACTGCTGAGTCTCCCAAATTTGCTAGCATATTGAGTGCTGCACTTTAACAGCACCACCTTTTAGGAGTTCCATCACCTCCACTAACTTTGTTCATAGTAATGCTTCCTTCAAGATGGTGGAGTAGAAGGATTAACATATTCAAAGAAATGAATATAGAAAGAAAAAGCCTATCAAACAAAAATTCCATAGCCAGTAAAATTATCCTTCAAAACTGAAGGATAAATTGAGACATTCCCAGATAAGCAAAAACTGAAAGTCCATCATTGGTAGAACTCTCCCATCAAGAAATGCTGAAGGGAGTTCTTCAGCCTAAAATGAAAAAACACTAGACAGTAAATGAAATCCACATGAATAAATAAAGAGCACCAGGAAAGGTAACCACATAGATAAATATAAAGAATAGTTTAAGTATATTTTTTGTTCATAACTTTTTTCTCCAGTATTAATTAAAAGATAAATTCTATATGGCAATAATTATAAACCTGTGTAGATGAGCATACAATGTATAATGACATATCTCATATGATGTTAACAACCCAATGATGGGGACTGACCTATCTAGGATCAAAGTTTTTATATACAATTGAAATTAAGAGTATATAATCTGAACTAGACTTATAAATTAACATGTTAATTATAATCTCAGGACAAGTACTAAGAAAATAACTCAAATATAATTTAAAAAACAAGAGGAAATTAAAATGATATACTAGGGAATATTAGAAAAGGTTAGTTTTCATTCCAATCCCAAAGGAAGGCAAGGCCAAAGAATGCTCAAACTACCACACAATTGCACTCATCTCACATGCTAGTCGGAGAAGGCAATGGCACCCCACTCCAGTACTCTTGCCTGGAAAATCCTATGGATGGAGGAGCCTGGTAGGCTGCAGTCCATGGGGTCGCTAAGAGTCGGATACGACTGACCGACTTCACTTTCACTTTTCACTTTCATGCATTGGAGAAGGAAATGGCAACCCACTCCAGTGTTCTTGCCTGAAGAATTCAGGGACGGGGGAGCCTGGTGGGCTGCCATCTATGATGTCTCACAGAGTTGAACACGACTGAAGTGATGCAGCAGCAGCAGCAGCAGCATATGCTAGTAAAGTAATGCTCAAAATTCTCCAAGCCAGACTTCAGTAATATGTGAACTGTGAACTTCCAGATGTTAAAGCTGGTTTTAGAAAAGGCAGAGGAACCAGAGATCAAATTGCCAGCATCTGTTGGATCATCAAAAAAGCAAGAGAGTTCCAGAAAAACATCTATTTCTGCTTTATTGACTCTGCCAAAGCCTTTGACTATGTGGATTACAAGAAACTGTGCAAAATTCTGAAAGAGACGGGAATACCAGACCACCTGACCTGCCTCATGAGAAACAGTTAGAACTGGGAATGGAACAACAGACTGGTTGTAAATAGGAAAAGGAGTACTTCAAGGCTGTATATTGTCACCCTGCTTATTTAACTTATATGCATCATGAGAAACGCTGGGCTGGAAGAAGCACAAGCTGGAATCAGGATTGCTGCGAGAAATATCAATAACCTCAGATATGCAGATGACACCATCCTTATGGCAGAAAGTGAAGAGGAGCTAAAAAGCCTCTTGATGAAAGTGAAAGAGGAGAGTGAAAAAGTTGGCTTAAGGCTCAACATTCAGAAAATGAAGATCATGGCATCTGGTTCCATCACTTCATGGGAAATAGATGGGGAAACAGTGGAAACAATGTCAGACTTTATTTGGGGGGCTCCAAAATCACCGCAGATGGTGACTGCAGCCATGAAATTAAAAGACGCTTACTCCTTGGAAGGAAACTTATGACCAACCTAGATAGCATATTCAAAAGCAGAGACATTACTTTGCCTACTAAGGTCCGTCTCGTCAAGGCTATGGTTTTTCCAGTGGTCATGTATGGATGTGAGAGTTGGACTGTGAAGAAAGCTGAGTACCAAAGAATTGATGCTTTTGAACCATGGTGTTGGAGAAGACTCTTGAGAGTTCCTTGGACTGCAAGGAGATCCAACCAGTCCATTCTGAAGGAAATCAGCCCTGGGATTTCTTTGGAAGGAATGATGCTAAAGCTGAAACTCCAGTACTTTGGTCACCTCATGCGAAGAGTTGAGTCATTGGAAAAGACCCTGATACTGGGAGGGATTGGAGGCAGGAGGAGAAGGGGACGACAGAGGATGAGATGGCTGGATGGCATCACTGACTCGATAGACATGAGTTTGAGTGAACTCTGGGAGTTTGTGATGGACATGGAGGCCGAGCGTGCTGCAATTCATGGGGTTGCAAAGAGTCAGACACGACTGAGCAACTGAACTGAACTGGGGAAATACTATTCTAACCAAAAAGAGAAGCAGGAATGGTGAAATAAAGGACCAAAAAAGACATGAGACATATGGACAGAAAAGGAGAAAACGGCAAAACGTAAATTCTAGATTAACATAATTATGTTAAATATATGTTACTTGAACTTTTAAAAGGAGGACATTGACAGGATGGATTAAAAGATGATTAAACCATATGATGTTTACAAGAGACAGACTTTAGGTTCAATAACACAAAAAGATTCAAAGGAAAAATATGCAAAAATAAACACCATGAAACCAGAAATCAAAAGAGAGTTGAGATAGTTATCAGACAGAACATACCTAAAGACAAAAACTGTTGACAAAACTAAGGAAAGACATTTTACAAGGATAAGAGATCAATACAATAAGAAAATATAAAATTGTAAACATGCATACACTTAACAACTGAGCTCCAAAATATGCAAAGCAAAAATTGACAGAATTATAGGGAGAAATAGACAGTTCAACACTTAGTTGGAAATGTCAATACCACTTTAAATTATGGGTGTGCCAAACAGAAGATAAACAAGGAAACGGAAGATTTGAACAACACTAAACCAACTCGGCCTAATAGCTAAGTACAGAAACACTCCATCCAACAACAAAATACACATTTTTCTCAAGTACACATGGAACATTCTCCAGGATAAACCATATGTTAAGCCATATAGTAAGTTTTAACAAATGTAAAAGAACTGAATTCATACAAGCTGTATTTCTGCCACAATGAAACGAAACTGGAAATCAATAACAAAACAGAATGTGGAGCACTGACACATAATGTGGAAATTAAACACACACTCCTGAACAATCAATGAGTTCATCAAGAAGAAATCACAAGGAAATCAGAAAATAATTTGAGATGAATAAAAACAAAAACACAACATGAAAAATTTATGGGACAGAGAAAACACAGTGCTAAAGGGAAATTTATAGCTGAAAATGACTCAAATCATCAACTTAAATTTCCAACTTAAGATACTAAAAAAGAGCAAACTACAAAGCAGACAAAAGGAAGAAAATAATAAAGGTAAAATTAACGATATCGAGAAGAGAGAAACTACAGAGAAAAATTCAGTGAAACAAAAGGAGGCGTTTTGAAAACATTAACAAAATGGACAAAAATTTAGTTCAGTTAATCAAAAATAAGGGTGTGTATGTCTGTGTGTTAGTTGCTCAGTTGTACATGACTCTGTGTGACCTCCTGGACTATAGGTCCACCAGGTTCCTCTGTCCATGGAATTCTCCAGGCAAGAATACTGGAGTGGGTTGCCATTGCCTTCTCCAGGGCATCTTCCTGACTTAGGGACTGAATCCAGGTCTTCTGCATTGCAGGCGGATTTGTTACCATCTGAGCCACAAGGCAGAAGGCTCAAATTTGCAAAATCAGGAATGAAACTGGGGCTAGTATTACTAATCTACAGGAGGCAGCAAACAAAACTTTCCAAATAAAAAGAAACGCCAGGAGGCAAAGTGGCCGTCTGAGGAGGCTAAACAAATAGCTGAGGAAAGAAGAGAAGCAAAAACAAGGAAGAAAGGGAAAGGTACACCCAACTAAATGCAGAGTTCCAGAGAATAGCAAGGAGAGAGAGACAAGAGGGCCAGCTGAACAATGCAAAGAAACAGAGGAAAACAGCAGAAAGGGTAAGGCTAGAGACCTCCTCAAAGAAAACTGGAAATATCAAAGAAACATCTCATCCAAAGATGAGCACAGTAAAGGACAGAAACTGTAACGACCTAATAGAAGCAAAAGAGATCAAGAAAAGATGGAAGGAATACACAAAACAATTGCACAAAAAAGCTCTTAGTGATCCGGATAACCTCGACAGTGCAGTTTCTCACTCAGAGTCAGACATTCCGGGGGGTGAAGTCAAGTGGGCCTTAGGCAGGCACTGCTGCCCACAAAGTTAGTGGGCGTGATGGAATTCCAGCACAGCTATTTAAAATCCTAAATGATGATGCTATCAAACTGCTGTACTCAGTTTGTCTGCAAATTTGGAAAACTCGGCAGTGGCCACAGGGCTGGAAAAGCTCAATGCTCATCCCAGTCTTCAAGAAGGGCAGTACTAAAAAATGTTTAAACATCAGACAATTGCACTCATCTCCCATGCTAGTAAGTGTGTGTTAGTTGCTCAGTCATGTCTGACTCTTTGAGAACCCATGGATTGTAGCCCGTCAGGCTCCTCTGTCCATGGAATTCTCCAGGCAAGAATACTCGAGTGGTTGCCATGCCCCTCTCCAGGGGATCTTCCTGACCTAGGAAGCAAACCTGGGTCTCCTGCATTGCAGGCAGATTCTTTACCATCTGAGCCACCAAAGAAGCCCCCCATACTAGTAAGGTTATGCTCAAAATCCACCAGGCTAGGCATTACATGAAACTAGTAAGGTTCTGCTCAAAATCCACCAGGCTAGGCTACAGCATTACATGAAACAAGCACTTCCAGATGTTCAGGCTGGATTTAGAAAAATCCAGAGGAACCAGAGATCAAACATTCACTGGATCATAGAAAAAGCAAGGGAATTCCAGAAAAACATCTACCTATGTTTCATTGCTGTGTGGATCATAACAAACTGTGGAAAACTCTTAAAGAGATGAGAATACCAGACAACCTTACCTGTCTCTTGAGAAACCTGTATACAGGTCAAAAAGCATTAAGTTAGAACCGGACATGGAACAACTGACTGGTTCAGGATTGAGAAAGAAGTAACACAAAGCTGTTTACTGTCACCCTGTTTGCTTAACTTATACACACAGCATATTATGCGAAACCCTGGGCTGGATGAGTTTCAAGCTGGAATCAAGATTACCAAGAGAAATATCAACAACCTCAGATATGCAGAGTATACCACTCTAACAACAGAAAGCAAAGAACTAAAGTCTTTAGATGAGGGTGAAGGAGGAGAGTGAAAAAGCCAGCTTAAAACTCAATATTTAAAAAATCTAAGATCATGGCCTCCCTCAAAAGATCCCATGCATGTGACTGTGGTATTGGAGAAGACTCTTGAGAGTCCCTTGGACTGCAAGGAGATCCAATCAGTTTACCCTAAAGGAAATCAGTCCTGAATATTCACTGGAAGGACTGATGTTGAAGCTGAAACTCCAATACTTTAGCCACCTGATGCGAAGAGCTGACTCGTGTGAAAAGATCCTAATGCTGGGAAAGATCGAAGGCGGGAGGAGAAGGGGATGACAGAGGATGAGATGGTTGGGTGGCATCACTGACTCAATGGGCATGAGTTTGTGTAAACTCTGGGAGTTCGTGATGGACAGAGAGGCATGGCATGCTTCAGTCCCTGGGGTTGCAAAGAGTTGGGCACGACTGAGTGACTGAACTGAACTGAAGATCATGGCATCTGGTCCCATCACTTCATGGCAAATAGAAGGGGAAAAGGTGGAAGCAGTGACTGATTTCCTCTTCTTGGGCTCTATATTCACTGTGGATGGTAACTGTAGCCATGAAATTAGAAGGTGATTCCTTCCAAACAGGAAAGCTATGAGAAACCTAGACTGTGTTAAAAAGCAAAGATATCACTTTGCTGACAAAGGTCCGTAGAGTCAAGGCTATGGTCTTTCCAGTAGTCATGTGTGGATGTGAAAGCTGGGCAATAAAGAAGGTACAGCGCTGATGAATTCATGCTTTAGAATTGTGGTGCTGGAGAAGACTCTTGAGAGTCCCTTGGAAAGCATGGAGATCAAACCAGTCAATCTTAAAGGAAATCAACCCTGAATATTCATTGGAAGGACTGATGCTGAAGCTCCAATTCGTTGGCCACCTGATGTGAACAGCTGACTCGGAAAAGGCCCTGATACTAGAAAATATTGAAGGCAGGAGGAAAAGAGGGTAACAGAGGATGAGATGGTTGGATGGCATCATTGACTCAATGGACATGAACTTGGGCATACTCTAGGAGATGATGAGGGACAAGGAAGCCTGGTGTGCTGCAGTCCATGGGGTCATGAAGAGTTGGACATGATTTGGCGACTCAACAACAACTACCAAAATTACAGAAAATAAAAGGGCTTATGATGGAAAACGATGAACAACTGTATACCAATAAATAAGAAAACCTAGGTGAAATAGGCAAATTCTTAGACAAACTACAGAAAGTAACTCAGAAAGAAATAAAAATCTGAATAGATGTATAACAAATGAAGAGACTGAAATGCTAATCAAGACTCTTCACAAAGGAAAGGACAGGCACACATGGCTTCACTGGTGGATTCTACCAAACATTTAAAGAATCAATACAAATCCTTCAAAACCTTCTAAAATACAGATGAGGAAGGAGCACTTCTCATCTTATTCAAGAAGGACAGTATTACCTGATATCAAAAGCAAACAAAGATATCACAAAAATCTACTACTACTACTACTACTACTAAGTCGCTTCAGTCGTGTCCGACTCTGTGCGACCCCATAGACAGCAGCCCACCAGGCTCCCCGTCCCTGGGATTCTCCAGGCAAGAACACTGGAGTGGGTTGCCATTTCCTTCTCCAATGTGTGAAAGTGAAGTTGCTCAATCATGTCTGACTCTTAGCAACCCCATGGACTACAGCCCACCAGGCTCCTCCGTCCATGGGATTTCCCAGGCAAGAGTACTGGAGAGGGGTGCCATTGCCTTCTCTGTCACAAGAAACTACATACTGATAAATATCCCTTATGAATATCAATGCAAAAATCCTCAAAAAAATGTAAAAATGAGACCTAGCCCCCAAATGCACGGTTGGTTCAACACACAAAAATCAATCATTCTAATACACCAATTGGTAGACTTCAGAACAAATACCACATAATCATCTCAATCTACCCAGAGAAGGGATCTGATAAAATCCAACATCCTCTCATGATACTGCTGTAGTTGTTGTTTAGTCACTAAGTCCTGCCTGACTCTTTTGTGACCCCATGGATTGTAGCCCACCAGGCTCCTCTGTCCATGGTATTTCCCAGCAAGAATACTGGAGTGGGTTACTATTTCCTCATCCAGGAGATCTTCCTGGCCCACGGATCAAACTCATCTCCTGCACTGGCAGGCAGACTCTTTACCACTGAGTCAGGGAAGCCAGTTTCATGATATATACTTAACAAACTAGGAATTAAAGTAAGCTTTCTCAACCTGATGAACAGTATTTATGAAAGACTCACAGCTGATATCACACTTAGTGAGGAAAGACTGAAAGCTTTCACTTTTAAAGAAGAAAACTTAACTTGTATGTATGTGCTGTATGTTCAGTCATTCAGTCGCATCCAACTCTTTATGACTTCATGGACTACAGTCATCCAGGCTCCTCTGTCCATGGAATTTTCCAGGCAAGAATACAGGAGTGGGTTGCCATTTCCTCCTCCAGGGGATCCTCCCTGCCCAGGGACCAAATGGAAGTCTCTTAGTCTCCTGCACTGGCAGGTGAGTTCTTTGTACTAGTGCCACTGGGAAGCCCTAGTTGTATGCATCAGTTCAGTTCAGTCGCTCAGTTGTGTGCTACTCTTTGCGACCCCATGATTGCAGCACACCAATCTTTCCTGTTCATCACCAACTCCCGGAGTTTACTTAAACTGATGTCCATTAAGTTGGTGATGCCATCCAGCCATCTCATCCTCTAACATTCTCCTCTCCTCCTGCCTTCAATCTTTTCTAGCATCAGGGTCTTTTCCAATGAGTCAGTTCTTTGCATCAGGTGGCCAAAATATAGGAGCTTCAGCATCAGTCCTTCCAATGAATATTCAGGGCTGATTTCCTTTAGGATGGACTGGTTGGATCTCCTTGCTGTCCAAGATACTCTCAACAGTCTTCTCCAACCATTCAAAAGCATCAATTCTTCAGCACTTAGCTTTCTTTATGGTCCCAACTCTCACATCTATACATGACTACTGGAAAAACCATAGCTTTGACTAGAAGGACCTCTGTTGGCAAAGTAATGTCTCTGCTTTTCAATATGCTGTCTAGGTTGGTCATAGCTTTTCTTTCAAGGAGCAAGTGTCTTGATTTCATAGTTGCAGTCACCATCTGCAGTGATTTTGGAGCCCAAAAAAATAAAGTCTGTCACTGTTCCACTGTTTGTCCATCTATTTGCCTTGATTTGATGGGACCAGATGCCCATGATCTTAGTTTTCTGAACATTGAGTTTTAAGCCAACTTTATCACTCTCCTCTTTCACTTTCATCAAGAGGTTCTTTAGTTATTCTTTGTTTTCTGCTTTAAGGGTGGTGTCTAAAATGTGTCAAAAATCAGGGAATAAATAAGTAATTGAGAGGGTTATTAAGCCCAGATCAAATACTTAACAAATTCAGCTGAATAAGTAAATAAATGTTTGTTCTTAATAGTATAATAAAAAATAGCTTATTATATCAAAGAGTTGGACATGATTTAGTGACTGAACAACAAAAATAAATACGCAACAAGAAAAAAAAGACTAAAAGTTCTCCTAAGATCAGCAAAAGAGAAAGATACCAGTTCTATTCAACATTGTACTAGAGGTTCTAGCCACACCAATTAGGCAAAGAAAAAAAAATCAGATAGATTGGAAAGGAAGAAGTAAAATTATCTCCATTTACAGATGACATGATCTTGTGTAGAGAAAATCCTAATGCAGTCACACAAAAAAATATTATAACTTAAAAATGACTTTGGCAAGGTTGCAAGATATAAGATCAATACACAAAATATACTGGCAATATATAATCCAAAAGATTATATAAATTAAGAACACAATTCCACTTAAAAAGCCCCAAAAAGAATGAAATATCTAAGAACAAACTTAACAGATGAAGTGTAAGACTTGTGCACTGAAAATCAGAAAACACTTGAAAAAAAAGATTCAAATAAGTGTAAAGACATCCTGTTGTTCATGAACTGGAAGACTTACTTGATTTAAACAATGAACTTGATCCTCATAAAAACTCAAGCTGATGTTTTTCTGCAGAAACTGACATCAGTTCAGTTCAGTACTCAGTTGTGTCTGACTCTTTGCGACCCCATGATCACAGCACTCCAGGCCTACCTGTCATCAAGAGGTTCTTTAGTTATTCTTTGTTTTCTGCTTTAAGGGTGGTGTCTAAAATGTGTCAAAAATCAGGGAATAAATAAGTAATTGAGAGGGTTATTAAGCCCAGATCAAATACTTAACAAATTCAGCTGAATAAGTAAATAAATGTTTGTTCTTAATAGTATAATAAAAAATAGCTTATTATATCAAAGAGTTGGACATGATTTAGTGACTGAACAACAAAAATAAATACGCAACAAGAAAAAAAAGACTAAAAGTTCTCCTAAGATCAGCAAAAGAGAAAGATACCAGTTCTATTCAACATTGTACTAGAGGTTCTAGCCACACCAATTAGGCAAAGAAAAAAAAATCAGATAGATTGGAAAGGAAGAAGTAAAATTATCTCCATTTACAGATGACATGATCTTGTGTAGAGAAAATCCTAATGCAGTCACACAAAAAAATATTATAACTTAAAAATGACTTTGGCAAGGTTGCAAGATATAAGATCAATACACAAAATATACTGGCAATATATAATCCAAAAGATTATATAAATTAAGAACACAATTCCACTTAAAAAGCCCCAAAAAGAATGAAATATCTAAGAACAAACTTAACAGATGAAGTGTAAGACTTGTGCACTGAAAATCAGAAAACACTTGAAAAAAAAGATTCAAATAAGTGTAAAGACATCCTGTTGTTCATGAACTGGAAGACTTACTTGATTTAAACAATGAACTTGATCCTCATAAAAACTCAAGCTGATGTTTTTCTGCAGAAACTGACATCAGTTCAGTTCAGTTACTCAGTTGTGTCTGACTCTTTGCGACCCCATGATCACAGCACTCCAGGCCTACCTGTCATCACCAACTCCTGGAGTTCACTCAAACTCACGTCCATCGAGTCAGTGATGCCATCCAGCATCTCATCCTCTGTCGTCCCCTTCTCCTCCTGTCCCTAATCCTTCCCAGCATCAGAGTCTTTTCCAATGAGTCAACTCTTCACATGAGGTGACCAAAGTACTGGAGTTTCAGCTTTAGCATCATTCCTTCCAAAGAAATCCCAGGGTTGATCTCCTTCAGAATGGACTGGTTGGATCTCCTTGCAGTCAAAGGGACTCGCAAGAATCTTCTCCAGCACCACAGTTTAAAAGCATTAATTCTTCGGCGCTAAGCTTTCTTCACAGTCCAACTCTCACATCCATACATGACCACTGGAAAAACCATAACCTTGACTAGACGGACCTTAGTCGGCAAAGTAATGTCTCTGCTTTTGAATATGCTATCTAGGTTGGTCATAATTTTTCCTCCAAGGAGTAAGCGTCTTTTAATTTCATGGCTGCAGTCACCATCTGCAGTGATTCTGGAACCCAAAAAAATAAAGTCTGACACTGTTTCCACTGTTTCCCCATCTATTTCCCATGAAGTGATGGGACCGGATGCCATGATCTTCGTTTTCTGAATGTTGAGCTTTAAGCGAACTTTTTCACTCTCCTCTTTCCCTTTCATCAAGAGGCTTTTTAGTTCTTCTTCACTTTCTGCCATAAGGGTGGTGTCATCTGCATATCTCAGGTTATTGATATACTGATACCTAAAATCCTTATGAAAATGCATGGAACCCACAATAGCCAAAAAACATTGAAAGAGAACAACAAAGTTTGAGGAATCACATTTGCCAATTTCAAAATTGACAATCAATAAATAATAATCAAAATGTTCCTAAGAAGAGATATGCAGACCAATGGAATAGAATTGAGAACTCAGAAATAAACCTATGCATTTATAAGCAATTAAAGTTTGACAATGATGACAAGAAAATTCGAATGAGAAAAAACAGTCTTTTTACAAACGGTACTGGGACAACCAGATTATCTAGAGGCAAGAGAATGAAACTGGATTCCTTACTTCAAATCATTTACAAAAATTAACTCAAAATGGATCAAAGACCTAAATGTAAGAACTGAAACTTTAAGACTCTTAGAAATAAAGACATATATTATGGTGACTTCTGAATTAGGCGATGGCTTCCTACATGTGACACTAAAAGCACAAGCAATGAATGAAAAAAAACAACAATTCTTCAAAATTAAAACCTTTGTGTTTAAAGAACACTCAAGAAAGTGAAAAGGTAAGCCACAGAATGGGAGAACACTGGCAAATCATATATCTCATCAGGGACTAGTATCAACAATAGAAAATAGACAAATGAAGAAAACTCTTACAATTCAACAATAAAAAGACAACCTACTTAAAAACTGAGCAAAGGATCTTAATTGACACTTTTAAAAAATCATGAGATATTAGAATTAGAATGGCTATAATCTAATAGAATGGCTATAATAAAAAAGACTGACAATAACAAATGTTGATAAAGATGTGGAAATATTGCTACTTTCATTCATTACTGATGGAAATGTAAAATGGTACGGTCACTTTTAAAATGAGTTTGGTATTCCTCAGAAGTTAAACAGAGTTACCTACAGACAATTCAGCTTTTAGGTATATACATAAGAGACCCGAAAACCAATGTTCACTTATATACAAATGACAGCATTACTTATAATAACAACAAAAAATGAATGGATACATGCTATAACTATATTGAGTGAAAGAAGTCAGTCACAAAAGACTACATATTGTTGACTGAATTTTTATAAAGTGTCCAAAATAGGGAAGTCCGTACACAGAAAATGGATTAGTGGTTGCCAAACAGTAGAGAGAGGGAGCAATGAGGAGTGACTGTTAAAGAGCACCGTTTTTTTTCTTGGGAGTGAGGAAAATGTTCTGAAATTAAACAGTGGGATGGTTACACAACCTTGTGAACACACTAAAACCACTGAATTGTGTATTTTAAAAAAAGAACACTAGATACCTTCGAAGTCTCTGAAAGATGATTAGTTCTAGTTTGGAATTCCAATGAACTTAAATACTGGGAAAATGGCAACTGAGGTTAGGAAACTGAGAGGGGAGATGCTCTAAGAGAGCTAACTCCCCAGCTACCCTAACCAAAAGCCAATATGTGCTGTTTAAAATATTATAATTTCATAAACAGCATTATTAGAAAATGTCTTTCAACTACAGCAATACAAAAAGAAATAACAGAAAGACTGTCTCTGAGTACAAGTGGCAAGGAACTGACACATTTCATTTTCATCTCTCTGCATTTGTAATTCAATACAAAATTTAAAATGATTATTTAAAAAAGAGAAACATCATCATACTCTAAGAAACTGAGCTATCTAAGAAAAATGTAGTAGAAAAGGCCTGGGACTAGGGTCAATAAACATGAATTTGAGCAAACTCAGGAAGATAATGGAGGACAAAAGAGCCTGGCATGCAGGAGTCCATGGCATCACTAAGAGCTGGACATGACTCAGAAACTTAACAAGGGTCAAAGGACTGACATCCTGTCCTGTGTCATTTATTGGCTATCTAATAATGAGTTAATCACTGTGTCTAGTTTCTGTAAAATTGAGAATAAAATTACCTTTGCCCCTTACTGAAGAGCTGTTAGGAAAATCTAATGAAACACTTTAAAAGCAGATTAAAAAACATTGTTTAAGAAGGAGAAATTATGTACTATCTACATAATACTTTAAAATACCCAAATATTTAAAATTTTACTTATCAAAGTAGATATCAAACTGGACAGACATGATTCTGCAAAACTGTCTGTCTCCAGGGTTTACTTTAACCTGAATCATCTGGATGAAGGGTCAGAATAGAAACAGACTCAAGGGAAAACTTCATAACCTGTCAGATAAATGAAAACGATGTGCATATTATCTAGAAGGAACAGGATTTCTTTCTCCTAAGAATAAATTACGTCTTCTGGAAAACATGTACATGTCTGTACATTAGTTTTTAAAAATTTAAAAAAACAGCACTTACCTTCACAGTCAAATCCTCTTTACCCAGTGTGACATGGACCTGAATAGGCGGATAAACACCTTTGTCAGCGTGATGCTCCATCGTTGCTCTCATTGCATTCTGAAATACAGAAAGGTTATGTTAAAAATACAACTTCAAAGAAAGAGAGAAACTAAGTACAATTTTCAAGTATATATGCACTCCTTGATATTTTTAAAAAATTTAATGAAAACATCCTAAGACTCATAATTCATAAATAAATTTAAAGGACTACTTCTAAAAAATAAGTCAGTTTTGGAGGACTTAGTAGTAAAAATCCCAACTAAATTCTGCATATTTTCTAAAATCAGAATCTCAACATTTTTAACTAGCTTTACATAAAAGCAGAAAATTCTACCCAAACATTTTTATAATTTGGTAGATAATGGGCAAAGTTTATTTTTGAAAACAGTCTCATCTCTATTTTAAAGAACCATTTTAACTGTCATAAATTATTTTAAGAAAAAGCTATTTTTTTCATTTAGTACTAATAGCAAGTCTTATTATGATATAGAAATAAATCTAATTTACCACTAATTGGAAACTAGAATATTTATTTACACAGTAAAACAGTTCTGACCAACTTCTAAAGGATACAAGGGTACACAATGTCAACAGAGCATAAGCACTAAGCAGTAACATGACGTGTAGCATTGAAGCAGGAACTGCTAAGACTAGATACAGTGCAAAAGGCAAAAGGCTGGATTGCGCTTAGAGTGTGTAGCCCTGGGACAAAGTCCCCAGAGGAAGACATTCTGTCATCTCTACTGAAAGCCGTTTAAGATCAGGTTTCAGATGGAAGCCATTATTACTGATATAATATAAAGTCTGTTACATACTATGGTGATATTTCTTTTATTAAGCATCATAGGGAATGAGATCTTTAGGTGGCTGAAATTTCAAGGAAAAAAAATTACTTTTAATCCTTTAAGTGCAAATCGTTTACTCATTTAACCACTTCGGTAGAAAGATTTTTGTAAGATATTAGATACATTCTTGCTGTCTTAGAACCAAGAACATTTTTCGATCTTTGTTATTCTAAGACAGTCAGCTAGTTTTTCTATGTTTCAGTGTGTTTTTCTTTTTTCATGATCAGGCTGAAAGCCACCTCATCTCTCTTCCACTGCTCCTGGCTGAAGACAAGGTAACCACACTGAAAGAGGCTACAGGCTTATGTGGGGTAATATTTTCAGCCACATGGACCCATATTCCTCATCACACACTTTCCTATTTACCAGCAACTGTCTTTGGTATGCTGCTGAGAAAAAAATTTACTCTCAACATGACGAGCACAATTGTATTTAGTTTGCAAAATTTGTTGTAAAGAGCAAATATAACAGCAGAAGTCACATAAGTCAATGTAAATGACTTTCTCCACAAAAATACATACAATACATATGACAGTGGGACTGTGGTCCTTTAGGGGTGGAGAATCATTCTTCTAAACATTTTGCTTTGTAAAAATACAAATAAAATTGTATCAAACACCTATAATGTGCTGCCATTGTATAAGACATTTAGGATGTTATTCTCAATCTTCATAACAAGCTGAGTAATATAATAATATTATCCTTGTTGGACAAAGGAGGAAACTGAGGCTTGGGGTTGAGGGATTTGCACAAGGTCACACACATCTTAGGTGGCAGAACTGGAATTCAAATCCAGGTCTTCCTGAGCCCCAGGTCTGAGCTTACCACCACACTGAGGGCATCAGTGTTAACCAACAGCTCATCTCCACTGATGTGCCATGAAACACCAAAGGACATCTTTTAATGAAACTGAGGAAAACCCGGTAAAGTATTTAAACTTTCAAAGCAGATTCCTAACCTTAGGAAAGGACTGATAAAGGTGATGTAATACTATGTTACAAACCTTGAAAAGTTCAAACACCATGTGATAGAGATGGGATGGTACATAAACCACTTGTATTGGCTGTCCTGGTGATTTTGCTACAGAGCAGAAGAGAAAAATATGAAAGTACAGAGAGATGTGCTTAAAGCATTTTAAAGAATATATTGTGTAGTGCTGAAAAGAAAACATTTACTATGGAGGACAGTACTACTGGGGGGAGAAGGGCTACACCAGTTCTTACTGTATCTGCGTTTGAATGCTGGGCTCACACAGTTTATACCTGCCTGTGACAACTGAGTCCTGCAGTCACTCTTGCAATCCTGCATAACCATCTACCAACCCATCTTCCCATTCTTGTCTATGATGGTTGAGTCTGCTTAAGACAGTCTTACGGTCAGAATTTTTTCCTTCCAAAAAGAAGTGTTAAAGTCTTTAAATTCCATGGTCCAACTCACATAAATAGATTCTTTCTTTTAAAAAGCCATTCTTTAATTGTTTCACCCAGGTGGGACGCTTTGTTTTATTCTGGGCATTTCTGTGCATATAGATTCAAATAAAAACTTTGAGCTAGCATTGACTTATCAAGGGCCACTAATTCTACATTCAAACATGTAATAGGAGCCCAGCTGGAGGTAGAGAACAGATAATAAGCACACCAGAACTTTCAGTAAAAGAGTAAGAGTCGCCATACCTCAGAATTCTCATTCAGCCAATAAGCTGGACTCTCCAGTGAATAAACTGGCTCTCAGTAACACAGATGGTACATCTGGAAACTGCCCACAGCAGTTCAGGTTCCCAAACTATCATTTGTGCCTTGTGGTTCTTAGTCACTGAATGTACTACTATGGCTTTGGAAAAACCAGGCAACTCTATTTTCAATGGAGCAACTTCTTCCACTGCCCTCCCACTCTAAGGTCCAGAATACAACTCAGCAGAAGCCTATTTAATTTTATTCTTCTTACAAGGTCATTCTAACTGAGGTAATGTCTCCCTCTATCAAACTACCCTACCTCCAGGGAAAACAAAAAGAGACTCATAAATCTCCTTCCAAGGCATCTAAACCTTTTGTGTCCAAAAGAAGATCATCAGCGATAATCAGTCTCAAACAGATGGACATTATTCTTCCTTTACATCTCCAGTCTTTTTATTTCCTCGACAATAAAAAATTGGTTTACAAGTCAGAAAGTAGAAATCTTAAAGGGTAAACTTTACATTAGTGAAATATATATAAAAGTCTGATGTAATTTTCTTGAAAGCATTAGTCGCTCAGTCATGTCTGACTCTTTGCGACCCCATGGACTATAGCCCACCAGGCTCAGGCTCCTCTGTCCATGGGATTCTCCAGGCAAGACTACTGGAGTGGGTAAGCCATTCCCTTCTCCAAGGGGTCTTCCGATCTAGGGATCAACCCAGGTCTCCTGCATTGCAGGCAGATTCTTTACCGTCTGAGCCACCAGAGAAGGATCACTTTTTCTGTGACTAACCAGGAAATAAAAAATATGCAAAGAATCAATATTATCAATTAAAATAATGAAAATGGGAAAGAAAAAGGCTAAATGTCTTTCAGAAAAAATCAACTAAATTAAAAAATATACATACATACACATAAATACATATACTTTTAACATGATTTCTCTCCTCAGCTTTCATATCCAATAAAGAAGTTGTTTTATATTAAAACAAATCTAACTTATCATTCCTTCTCAGATTATCATAACACTAATCATTAAGGAAAAGGCATGAGGCTTACCATTTAGTTCTTCAAGTTCTAGTTCGGGAGAGTTAATATAATACAAATCACACAGACGCCTAGCATTTTCATAGCCATCTAGTGCGAATCGAAACAAAAAAGTCATTAAATAAATTCACTTTTGCTTCATGAAGATGGCAATAATATATAGACAAATGAAATTTTAAAGCTTTCTATAGAAAAAAAATATACTTTAATAATCTTAGTTTGGGGACAGTCTTTTTAAAGTTTGACATGACAAAGCCTAAGGCCATAAAAAGCAAAAAGTGACAGATATGATTACAAAAAAAATTTCAAATATCTGTATGGGAAAAGACACCATAAACAAAGTAAAAAGAAAACCAGCAGATTGAAGAAAATATTTACAATACATGTAATGAAAATTTAGAGTTGGTAAGGGTTTAGGGAATACTCACTTTCATTCATTGTTTGATACATTTTTAGAGTTATAAAATTTTAAATGCATTTTAAATATTTTTAATTCTAAAAATCTTGCCTTCTAAAATACTAGCAAAAGTCAGCACATATATAAGGATGTCTACTGCAATATTGTTGGTGATAGAAACAACAGAAATATGCATCAATAGGAGTATGGATTAATACATTCTGATACATCCCTAACAGTCATTCAAAAACCTGGTGTATATTCACATGTACTACACATGGCACGATGTTTATAAATTTATAGAAAAACATACACAAGTATCCCATGTTCCAAAATCAGCAACATAAGACCAACAATTATGTGTGTGCACAAGCATACATGGTACAAACAGAAAAAGCTGTGGCAAGATACAAGCCAAACTATTATGAATTACGGCTTCAATATAGGGAATTAGAAAGAAGGGAATAAGGAAATATTTTGAAGTCAAATGGATACCCTCATAACATCATCACCTTTTGCCTAATAAAGCATGGTATCAACAAAACATTCATCCTATACATAGTACACAATTAGCATTATAAAGGCATTTTCAAACCCATGCATGGGTTATATCATTTTATCTCATGATTCAAATAACTGCTTTAATAGCAAGAAAAAACACTCAACAATTTTTATTTTGCATTCTTTCTGAAAGGAGAAATGTATTTATTTACCTTTAATAACTTCAACCACATTGCAGTTTGGATTTATACTTCCAACGTGTTTTCGATGAGATAGGCTTCCTTTGTCTTTTCCACCAAACAATAAAGCTATAAAAAATTTAAAACAAATAAAATAAGCTAAAATACATAATGCCGCTGTCTGGATTTGAATACTGTTTCTCTAATTGGTACCAAACAGTAGAACAAGTATTTTCCTTAAAACATAAACATTTACATAATGTTAAACATAAATTTAAAAACCGCCTTTCAATGGCAGTCTATTTGCTTTCCTTAATACAAAAAAAAGAAGTAAAATTAAATGTTCTCCTTAAAAGGACGTTTTCTAAATAAATGAAAAATATACCAACACAGATTATTTAGCTTCTTGACTTCCAGACACTTACAGTGCTGATTAAGTAACATTCTAATTGAAATTCACTCATGTAGAAACGATCCAAAAAATACTGAACATTCTGGCTGGTGACAGGATCCACCCCGAAGCTCTCCTTGTATTCAACCACACCTTCAGCCATTGTGGGTATCACGTCATTGTGTCGGTTCCTGATCCGAATCACAGTTTCTGTAAAGCTAAACAAACCTGTCTGTCAAAACAGCCAAATATTTTGGCAAGTGATGTGATACTAAAATCTAAATTTAGCCAATTATACTAGATAAGAAATGTCTAATTTACTAAAAGAAGCATCAAGGCATGTTTTCTTATACTTATTTAAGTATATTTCAGATCATAAAATATACCACTCTATAGAGATGTTAGTTCAGTTCAGTTGCTCACTTGTGTCCAACTCTTTGTGACCCCATGAATCACAGAACACACCAGGCCTCCCTGTCCATCACCAACTCCCAGGGTTCACTCAAACTCATGTCCATCGAGTCGGTGATGCCATCCAGCCATCTCATCCTCTGTCGTCCCCTTCTCCTCCTGCCCCCAATCCCTCCCAGCATCGGGGTCTTTTCCAACGAGTCAACTCTTCACATGAGGTGGCCAAAGTACTGGAGTTTCAGCTTTAGCATCATTCCCTC
>SJYC01083954.1:0-11161 GCA_006408675.1 Madoqua kirkii | reverse complement strand
CCCCTCTTTATTGTTTTACATAAACTTTAGAATCATTTTATCAAAGTAAAATAACTTTGAATTTTGGCTGGATTGAATTAAACATGTAATTAATTTTAAACCTTGATATCTTACAAAATTTAGCTTTCCCATCCAGAAATATGGTATTGATTTCCATTTATTCAAATCCTAGTTGCTGAGAGATGTACAAACATCCTTGTTTTCTTTGTGTAGGGCCTATACTTTTTAAAAAGTCATTCCTATGGATTTTATACTTTTCTTGTCATCATGAATGGATTTTTTTCTTCATTATACTTCTAACTAGTTGTTGCTGACTTACAGGAAAACTATTGATTAGTATTCAGCCATTCTGCTGAACTCTTGTTAAATCTATGGGTTTCAATTGATTCCCTTGGGTGTTCTCTGGATAGACAACCAGATCAGCTGCAAATAATGATGATTTTTGTCTCCCTTCCAATACTTACGCCTTGTTTCTTTTTCACATCTTACTGCTTTAGCTACCAGCTAAAGCTTCTTACATTTGCCTGGCCTGGGGCAAGAGTACAAATGGAGGCCCACTTACTGTATATCAAGGAACCATGGATTGGAACACAAAAAGAAGCATGAAAGCCAATGCTTGTTATTGCTGGGAAACAATCATCATTATGAAAGAATCTATTGCTATTGAGAGAGGAAGGACTTGACAAGTTAATTTGTCTTTTCTCTTACTAAGCATTTCTGCTACTCAAATTTTTCCGGTACACCAAACAGTGTCTGACATCAGTGGCAGCATAACTCACATCATGGCATTTGGATGCATTTGCCTTTTATTTCAAGTTAGAAAGAGCTATCGTTTATTGAGGACTCGGCATGTGTCAAATGCCATTCTAAGTGCTTTACACATGCAATCTAATTCATTCCTTATGGCAACCCTAAAAGTAGCAACTATCATTGTTAGGCTTTGACTGATTATGTAATTTGCTCAAAGTCACATGCCTGTATGTCCCTGAGCCGGCATTTGAAACCTAGGTAGGTGTGAAGCCAAAAGTTCATTTTGTTTACGACTACTGTTTTGCTAACTTCTATTTTATCATTTGTCATTGATGTCAGCTGTTGGTTTGAGATGGATATTCTTTATCTTTATTTGGCTCTGGATGTGAAATAGAATACTAGATTTTTCATCTTGAACTTGAAACTGACCTGAGGTCTTATACCTTGTTCCTTCAAAGAGGTGGACATCTTTGTTGTTTCTTAGGGCCTAAGAAATTCTTTTCTTGATCCATGTGGTTCCTTACATCCTAGCACTTAAATATTGGTGGGGTTTTGCTCCAGCTGTAGAGGTCTCTAAATGGTGACTGCCCAAGGCATTGCAAACTCACAAGCCTGCAGACAGTGAAGAGTTAACATAAATGTGTTAATTGGTGAGACATTAGGCAGCAGATACTAAGTTTTTATATTGTATATTATATTATATTGTATTTTATATATTGACTCCTGAATGCTCTGGAAATTCGGGGATGACTGCTAATGAGGGCACCAATTATAGCACAGATCACTCACATTCTTTTGGTGGTTCTCAAAGAGTAGTTTGAGAACCTCAAGTGGTCCATTATTTCCTCGATGTATTTTGTGGGCTGATCGCTTAGAGGATTAATGTTATTTTGTTTCTGATTTGCTTTTACTTGAGTCTTATCCAAAGAAGTGTCATTCCCCCTATCTGTTATCGGAGAGGTTTGCTGTGATGTACAGTAGATGTCCTGCTGAGTCATTTGCCTTGTGATGGCACCCCACTCCAGTACTCTTGCTGGAAAATCCCATGGACAGAGGAACCTGGTAGGCTGCAGTCCATGGGGTTGCGAAGAGTCGGACACAACTGAGCAACTGAAGAACAGCAACAGAGGCTTCCCAGGTGGCGCTAGTGGTAAAGAATCTGCCTGCCAATTTGGGAGACATAAGAGACCTGGGTTTGATCCCTGGGTTGGGAAGATCCCTTGGAGAAGAGAGTGGCACTCCATGCAGGTATTCTTGCCTGAAGAGTACTCTGGCAGAGGAATCTGGCAGGCTACAGTCCATGGAGCTGCAAAGAGTTGGGCACTGCTGCGCCCCTGAGCACCAGCAGCAGTGGGACCCATCGACAGACACCGATTTAATTTGTCTGAGGTAGGATCTCCAGCACTTGTATTTTACAGAGCTGTTCAAGTGCTTCTAATATGCATCTACACTAATGATCACCATCTTAAAACTCAGCAGCCTCAGCTGTATCTCAGGAAAATACGAGGCACGTGGTGGAAAAAGTGAAAAGAGAAATCAGGTCCTGGCGGGGTGAGTTTACGTTCAGTGTGCACCTCTGTTTGTCTACTGTGGGCAGCAGACATTCTTTATAAGGCAGGTGTGAACAGCCAGCTCCCAGGAGAGTTTTCGCAGTAATGGCTCTTTGCTCAGCTTCACAAGCAGTGCTAATCAAGCCCCTCCACAGCCTTGAACTGAATGTGTGAGTCATATCAAAATCCCAACTGACAGGTAGCTATACTGGGCCAACACTGAACTTTCCTCCTTAACTCTTCAGGTTACTTCCAAAGGAGAACCAAAATCACACGGTACATCCATCAGGCTTCCATATTGTCAGGACTAAGAAACTGAGCCTAACTCAGGATATGTCTGGCTGTTTCCAGAAATATCATATTCTGTGAGGGCAGCCAGTGCACTGTTTTCTCAGCCTGGGTGGTGTCTCTAGCCAGTTGTCTGGTCTTCCTGGAGAGCCAACCGAAACCTGCAGATCAGAACATCGCCAGGATCCCTGAGCACTGAGCCATGAGGCGAACACAACCACCTATGGCTCTGTTCAGCTGCAGGCTCTTCTGTTCCTCACCAGAGGCAGCAGGGTACAGAGTGCAGTTCCTCTGCTCCAGCAACGCCAGCATCACTTGGGGATGTCTTCCAAATGCACGTTCTCAGGCCCTGCCCCCAGAACTACTGACTCAGAGTCTCTGGAAGATGGAACCCAGCAATCTGTGTTTTGAGGAGCCCTCTAGGGCATTCTGATGTATGCTAAAATTTGAGAGCCACTGGCCAAAAGTTAAAAGATTGGAAGTGGAGATGTGGCATCAGACTGTTGAATTCAAGTTCTGGTTCCATCACTTACAGTGTGACCTTGGGCAGGTTACTGATGCTTCTCTAAGCCTCAGTTATCACATCTGTAAAATAGAGCTGCTAATTTTCTTCTTCGTAAAATAGGTACTTATACAGAATGATGTATAGAACAGACAGCACAGTATGATGCACAAAGTAAGGATTCAATAAATGCTGGATACTTTGGCTCAGTGAGTAAAGAATACGCCGGCAGTTCAGGAGACACAGGAGACTCAGGTTTGATCCTTGTGTCAGGAAGATTCCCTTGGAAGAGGAAATGGCAACCTACTCTAGTATTCTTGCCTGAAAAATCCCAAGGACAGGGGAGCCCAGGTGGGCTACAGTTCAGAGAGTTGCAAAGAGTTGGACACAACTGAGTGACTAAACACACACACACACACACACACACACACACACACACACACACTCATTATTATATGGGCTGTTCTGGATGCAGTAAGTCCTTTACATAGGAACCTTCACATTGAGAACTTTTAAAGATGCAAACATTAAGTTCGCATGTCCAAATCCACAAGTTAGTTCACATGTCTGGCGGACATTGTCATATGCGAGTATCCTTTACTAAGTGGTTGTGCTTTTGTGCACTTTATTGTACAGTAATGTCTAGAGTCTTCCCTGATGACTCAGATGGTAAAGCATCTGCCCGCAATGCGGGAGACCTGGGTTCGATCCCTGGACTGGGAAGATCTCCTGGAGAAGAAAATGGCAACCCACTCCAGTACTCTTGCCTGGAGAATCCCACGGACGGAGGAGCCTGGTAGGCTACAGTCCATGGGGTCGCAAAGAGTCGGACACGACTGAGTGACTTCACTTCACTTCAATGTCTAGAGCACAGTAGTACAATATCTCTAATTCAAGCTCCAGATGTCTAGAAGCAAGCGTAAAAACAGTGGTGATGTAGCTGGTACTACTGTATATTGTACTGTAAGATTAAAATGTTTTATTTAATTTTTGTGTTTGTTTTATGTATTATTTGTGTGAAAAGTATTATAAACCTTTTACAGTATAGTACTATATATCCGATCATGTTAGTTGGATACCTAGGCTAAATTTGTTGGACTTACAGACTGGACTATGAATGTGCTTTCAGAATGAAATTCATTTGTATGTAGGGGACTTACTGTAATCACCTTTCATTTCCAATATGACTGGGTTCCCTTGGAAAAGATGCTGATTATAAGATCGTAAACCTAGTAGTGTATCTTAACTCAGCTCAGTCATGTCCAACTCTTTGTGAACCCGTGGACTATACAGTCCATGGAATTCTCCAGGCCAGAATACTGGAGTGAGTAACCTTTCCCTTCTCTAGGAGATCTTCCCAATCCAGGAATCAAACCCAGGTCTTCCCCATTGCAGAAGGATTCTTTACTAGCTGAGCCAAAAGGGAAGCCCAAACAACTCAGTGGTGATGGGGCAAAAAGTATTTCATCTACCAGTTTCTTCAGTGATTCATGGAACATGAAAGTGGGGACATGACTCAGAAGCAATCTAGTTCTACCACTCCATTCAACCTAATAATGGCTCTTAAGAAATCCAGGCACAGAGCATCAGGAAAGAAAGTAGAGATGAGTGTCTATGTTACTGAGGGTTTACTGAGGATGGCAATTTGGAAAGGATTGAAATTTTAGCCTCTAGGTAGTTGTAGAATTTGTGCCCTTGGTGCTGAGTCCCAGGCATGAAGCGAAGGCTCATGTACTGACAGCATTCCAATGTAGAGCAGGACATGGACTAGGTGTCCCCATGCTATTTCTCTACACTTAGCTCTAAGGGATGAGCTGTCACTGCTGGAATGCTATTGACATTGAATTGCAAATTTCACTGCTATATAAAAGCAAAGGGTTGAAACCTTATTAAGTGAGAAAATGAACATTAGCACCATCCATGTAAATGTGAGGTAGTAAATATCTGTGTTACCCTAGAAACCAGAACATAAACGTAGCTAGGTAGTTTGGTGACAGTTTCCAGGGTAATTCCTCCCACCTCCAACATAAGAGCTTTCCTATTATGTTAACTCTTTTTTTTTCTACATGCCCACTGGACCTTCACTTGATGTTCCACTATCATCTCCTTCTCTCAAAAGCTTCCCTTTCTGACTTCCCTATTTTTGTAAGTGTCATTCTCCTAAGTACTATCATCCAAAATGCTTGATGTTTATCAGGTAATTGAAGGCCCCCAAGGTAATGTGTATCTCCAAACCTAAGAGGTAGAGTTTAGAAAAAAATTAGACACATATATCAGAAAGCGATAGACTCTTCAATTGAAAAAATTTAAAAGCTCACAGTGGATGAAACTAGCCATCTGTGACTCTTCCTTGAAGCAACTTCTTGTGAATATAATTTGCAGATATACTGCCAATGAGATTAAGATGCTTCCCAATATCTGACTTGGGAGCTACCAACCTAGAATGTAATTCATGTAAGATGAGCTGTTACCTTGGCAACTGTGACATGTAATGAGGCTAGGAGGCAATTAATAATGTAATGACAGAAGATTCTGGTAACTAGTTAGAGATGGTGGGAAAAGACCATTGGAAAGTCAGTGTTTATCCATCTTTGATCAAGTAACAGAAAGACTGATCTGATAAATGTGTTACATATAACCCAGTCAAAGAGCTCTGTCAAAACCATGTAGCCCCATATATTCAAACTACAAATGATTGTTAGTTTGGTTTCTCAGATACATTCATGGCTGGTAGGTATAACCTTATATAGGAGATAAGAATGTTTCAGTCTCTAGAAACTATATTCCTCACCAGCACTATGTCTCCTATAAATCTGCTTAGTGTAAGTTAGTCCCTCAGAGTCAAACCACTTCCCTGGGAACTGATAAAATCTAGTTCTCAGTTTCACATACTATGGAAGTTTCACTAAGATTCATCAATTCACTTTTTCTCTGATATTTTAGGTGTTTTCTCCCCTAATTATCAATGTAATGATTGTTCATTGTAGAAAACATTGGAAAGTACAGAAAAGGAAAAATGAAAGAAAAATTTTGTAAATGGTCACCCCAAGTTCACTCTTTAGAAGCAACCATTGTCTTCCAATGCACTTTTGTCTTTACAAATTTAAAATTGTACTGAGTGCACGACTCTTTATCCTGTCCTTTTCACTTAAGATTGCCTTCTACAAACACTTTCATGTCATTATAGACTTTTCAAAGACACAATTTTAAGTACATTTTTTATTTACATATAACATGCATACAGAAAAGTACACATATCAAGAGTATAACAATGAATTTTCATAAAGTGAATAACCAGCACCCAAATGAAGAAATAAAATACTGTCTGCAGTCAGCAGCCTCTTCATGCCCCCTGACAGCTACTCCTTGTACCCTAAAGGGCATCCTCATTTCTAACACCATGCCACAAGCATAAGTTTTAGTGGCTCTGTAACTGTCTATGGCTATCTTCTCATGGCCGCCCCTCCTGACCTTGAACTTGGAAAGTAATGCTCAAAATTCTCCAAGCCAGGCTTCAGCAATACATGAACTGTGAACCTCCAGATGTTCAAGCTGGTTTTAGAAAAGGAGAGGAACCAGAGATCAAATTGCCAACATCCACTGGATCATCAAAAAAGCAAGAGAATTCCAGAAAAAACATCTATTTCTGCTTTATTGACTATGACAAAACCTTTGACTGTGTGGATCACAATAAACTGTGGAAAATTCTGAAAGAGATGGGAATACCAGACCTCCTGACCTGCCTCTTGAGAAACCTATATGCAGGTCAGGAAGCAACAATTAGAACTGGACATGGAACAATAGACTGGTTCCAAATAGGAATAAAAGTATGTCAAGGCTGTATATCATCACCCTGCTTATTTAACTTGTATGTAGAGTACATCATGAGAACCACTGGGCTGGAAGAAGCACAAGCTGGAATCAAGATTGCCAAGAGAAATATCAATAACCTCAGATATGCAGATGACACCACCCTTATGGCAGAAAACGAAGAGGAACTAAAAAGCTTCTAGATACAAGTGAAAGAGGAGAGTGAAAAAGTTGGCTTAAAGCTCAACATTCAGAAAACGAAGATCATGGCATCTGGTCCCATCACTTCATGGGAAATAGATGGGGAAACAGTGGAAACAGTGTCAGACTTTATGTTTCTGGGCTCCAAAATCACTGCAGATGGTGACAGCAGCCATGAAATTAGAAGACGCTTTACTCCTTGGGAGAAAAGTTATGACCAACCTAGACAGCATACTGAAAAGCAGAGACATTACTTTGCCAACAAAGGTCTGTCTAGTCAAGGCTATGGTTTTTCCAGTGGTCATGTATGGATGTGAGGGTTGGACTGTGAAGAAAGCTGAGCACCAAAGAATTGATGCTTTTGAACTGTGGTTTTGGAGAAGACTCTTGAGAGTCCTTGGACTGCAAGAAGATCCAACCAGTCCATTCTAAAGGAGATCAGCCCTGGGTGTTCATTGGAAGGACTGATGCTAAAGCTGAAACTCTAATACTTTTGCTACCTCATATAAAGAGTTGACTCATTGGAAAAGACTCTGCTGCTGGGAGGGATTGGGGGCAGGAGGGGAAGGGGACGACAGAGGATGAGATGGCTGGATGGCATCACTGACTCGATGGATATGAGTCTGAGTGAACTCTGGGAGTTGGTGATGGATAGGGAGGCCTGGCGTGCTGCGGTTCATGGAGTCGCAAAGAATCGGACATGACTGAGCAATTGAACTGAACTGAACTGAATCGTTTATGGACAGACCATATTTTATGTAACCATTCCCTATTCTTCTAATGTTGGACCTTGAAGATGGTTTTTTATTTTTAACTTTGAGAACCTCTGGTCATATATCTTTGTTCACATCTCTACTTCCTTAAAATGGATGCCTAGAGGTCGAATTTCTGGGGCAAATAGTATGAAAAATTTAAAAGCTCTGGATTCTAATTGCTTTCCAGGAAATTTGTATCAATTTACAATTCCACCAGCAATGTGGGAAAGCATCTGCCTCACTGTCCATGGACTACTTTCAGTAACATCGGTTCTTTTTTTCCCATTAATTTTATAGATAAAATAATATTATCTACATGATGTAGTTGGCATGTTCTGTCATTATTAGAGAGGTAGAACAAAGCAATTTTTGACCACTTATGTTTCTTTTCCTGTAAATTATCTCTCCATGCCTTTACCAAGGTCTCTGTTGGGGTCATTGGGTTTTTCTTATAAGTTTATACAGCTCTTTATGCAATAAAATAATGCTCTTTTGCCATAGTCATATATATTTTTCTGTTTACGACTGAATTTGTTAATTAAATTTTTGTCATATATAAAATTTTCAGAATTGTCTTGTAAAATCTACCTACATGGTGGTTTTTCACACTGCTAAAGTTTTCCTATGTCCAAATTTCAGAGGCATAATCATCTATATTTTAGGGCTTTTATGATTTGATTTTCTTTTGACCTTCAGTTAATCCATCTGGAATTTTGAGTTGTTGCCTGGTAGTGGGCTCAAATTTTCATGGGTATCACTGGAGTGCTTATTAAAAGCCCAATATGCCTGAGCCCTACCCCTGACCCCCAAGATTTCGACTCTGTAGGTGTGGAGAAGGGCTCAGAAACCTACGTGTATTATAATCATCCCCTGCTTAAGTTGCTCATGGGCTTCTGTGCACGTGTTAAAACACTCTTACAGAATATAGTGTAGCCTGCCTTAGTACAAAGACTCAGCACCTCCCATCTTGATGACACAGCTCCTAGAATTCCCTTCCAGGAGCATCTCATGAAAAACTCTTCACCAATTGCCTGTTGTTAAGGGAACTAAATCAAACCCTGCATCCCAGCACTCCAACTCCAGGCCCTTCTTTTTTATTCTATTTAATAAAAATATTTAATCTGCCAAAAGGCATAAAAATACAGTAGGAGGAACTCCCTGGCAGTCCAATGGAACTAAGATCCAGCAAGATGCACAGAAAAAAGGCACCACAATCTTTTCCAACCTGGCCTGCCTCCTCCTGGGACTTGGACCTTGGACACATATGGACATATATTGCTCATTCCTGTTTTCATGTTGCAGCCCCCATCTCCTCTCAAGTGATTAAAATTCTATGTATTCAGTTCAGTTTTCATTCTCTTCCTTCCTTGACTACCAAGAAGATCTGCTGCTTTCCTAGAATTACCAAAATCCATGGTTGTGTATTCTGACTTTGTTCGTCTTCTCTTTCTATCAGGTCACACACCCTCAAGAGCGCAGTCTGTATCTGTCCCTTGTGGCCTCTAACACAGGCCAAGAGGCCAGGAAAGCACCCGAAAGAACGTGGTTAATGCAACCAAACCAGACCTCACTGCCAAGTGATTTTAATACATGTTATTTCTGAGAGCTAATGCCGTAGCCTTAGAAATTCTTTCCTTGTCCAAATGAGAATATTTGACAGTTTTCTAGAGACTTCACTTTGTAGTCATTTGGTTTGCTGATAACAAAGTTAAGCAAAGGTTATTTTGGTTTCAGCTCTTATTTAATTTAACAATATTGCTTATCATCTACGACATGTTCATTTATTGACTTGATTGTCCAATGAGAATATTTGACAGTTTTCTAGAGACTTCACTTTGTAGTCATTTGGTTTGCTGATAACAAAGTTAAGCAAAGGTTATTTTGGTTTCAGCTCTTATTTAATTTAACAATATTGCTTATCATCTACGACATGTTCATTTATTGACTTGCCAGTTAAAGAGTCTAACCTTTTCCATAATATGGGATATTTCTTTCCCCTCTTACATATGTAATGATTTCTTGTGTAGAGTAGACCATGATTTATCAGATTAAACATATATAAAAATGTTAATGGTTAAATAATTACATTATAGCTTCCTTAATCTCTTTTCTCTCTGCACCCCTCAGGGTTTTCCTTTCTCAAATAATAGACCTGCTTTAAATGAGTTTGCTGGGATGCTCAGAGCAGGTGGGGCTGAGGGTGACCAAAGATGCAATTTTCCTTTCAGTAGAGGAGGTGGGATTCAATTCAATTCATCAAATATTTATTGAGCTCCTATTGGGCATCTGGCTCTGGGATAAGCACAACAAAGGATGCCAAGATGAGGAATGATAAAGGATCAGAGGGCATCAGAAGGAGAAGAAATGGGAAGAAGAGGTGAGGAAAAGAGCAGGGCTGACTTTCTGAATAAGAGAGAATTAAAAGGAGAAAGAGAAGAGACCCGAAGATGCAGTCTCTGGCTTGGTCTCACTTACTAGCTCAGCATACAATTAGAAACCTGAAGCAACAGTTTGAGCTCCCAATTTGCTCGAGACCCATTAGAACAGTTAGGGAGGCCACAATTTGAGTCAAGCACTTACCTGCTCAAGTCTTTAGAACTGAAAGGCAAAAGTCTCTCTTTTTTTTCTTTTCTTTTTTAGTGGATTAAATTTTTTTTCCATTGGGGTATAGTTAATTTACAATACTCTGAGTTTCAGGTGTACAACATAGAGACTCAAATTGTTTATAAATTAAAAAATATAAAATTCCCTGTGCTGTCCAATACATCGTTGTAGCTTATTTTATACATCATATTAAAAAGGTGTATATTCACATGTGTGCATGTGTGTGTATATGCACACAGTATATACAAATATTTTTGAATGATAATAGCTAATATTTATTGTGTTCTTACTCTGTTTTTAGCATTTTGCATGTATTAACTTTGTTAATCTTTCTCACAACCCAGTGAGATAGGTGCAATTATTATAGACATTTTTTTTCAGATGAGAAAACAGAGGCACTCAGCAATTATGTAATTGGCTCACATTCAAACAGCTTATAAGTGGCAGATCAGTGCTTTGAACCTTGGTCTGGTGGACAGCAGGCTTCCCTGGTGGCTCAGCCCGTAAAGAATCCGCCTGCAATGCAGGAGACTTGGGTTCCATCCCTGGGTTGGGAATATCCCCTGGAGAAGGGAATGGGCTACCCAGTCCAGTATTCTTGCCTGGAGAATTCCATGGACAGAGGAGCCTGGTGGGCTACAGTCCATGGGGTCACAGAGTCGGATGCGACTAAATGTGCGAGCCCTAGCAGATGATGTTGG
>SJYC01083950.1:26-12251 GCA_006408675.1 Madoqua kirkii | reverse complement strand
GTCCACGGGTGGGTGGGTGGGGATCAGGCTGTCCACAGGTGAGGGGGTGGGACAAAGCAACACAGAGGCCTGAGGGTGTGTCCATCCTCTCTCTACTCAGAAAACCCACCAGGGTTTACCCTCCCACTTCCCAAGTCTCGTGTGACGACACGGACACCGGGCAAGCCTGATCCACCGAGCCCCCCACATTCTCCCGCCTCACCACTGACCAGCAGTCCAGGAGGGATGCTCAGCTCCAGAACCACCCAGAAATGGTGGGCTGTGCCTCCCGTTTTGCTTATTCAGGAAAAGCCTCAGCGTCTAACATCTAACACCTTCTCAGAAAAGCACACAGTTCCCTAATGTGAATGAAAGTCATTGCTTCAAAATCACTCATATAGAAGGTGAGACAATGTCTGAGTTGGAGGGGTTAACTGACCTCCAGTGGTCAGCCACTCAGGAGCCCCCTACCAGCCACTGTTTGGTGCCAGGCGGGATTGTGGGGAGACTTCGGGGCCAAGCGCCCAGCTTGGAGGAACCTGCCTCTCCCTCCTCCTCGGGGGAAGCCACCCCAACTCCTGGTGGCCGAGAAGCTAGATTTGGGGCACAGGCTGGACTGGAGGTGGAACAACTTGAGAGAGGTGAACTGGGGCAGATAAACAACCGTCTGTGGCATTGACCGGCTGCCCCAGTTGAGAAAAATCTCTAGAGTGGCTGGAACTTTTTGCCAAAAAATCAGCTCCCAGTCAGTCCTAGCAGCTCTGAGGGGCATTTGCCAGAGGCCAGGTGCTGTCCTAAAAGACAGAACTTTACCATCCACCATCCTCAGTGAGCTTGGGGGAGCAGCCGGCCAGGACCACGGCCAGCGCCGGGCAGGGCTCCAAGGCCCGGTTCCTCACTAATGGACATGCCCGTTGAGGCTGTCCTTAAAACGTCACCCTTGTGACCCACAGAAGCTGGAACTCGGCCCTCATGGGCTTGTCCGCCGTGCCCAGCTGCTCACGGGTGACGCCCAGGCTCCAGGCAGGTGACGGTCAGCCAGTGCTCACGCAGGCAGAGCAGCTGACCCACTCACACCTGGCAACACAGGAGAGACCAAGAGACAGAGAGGGCTTCCCTGGTGGCTCAGTGGTGAAGAGTCCGCCGGCCAGTGCAGGACGATGGGCTAAATCCCTCACTTGGAAGCTCTCACTTGCCTAGCGGCTGCAAAGCCCATGGGCCACAAGCACTGAGCCAGTCCTCACAATCCAGAGGCCACAGCCACGGGAGCCCACACACCCCGGAACCCCTGCTCCAGGACGAGAGAGGCCACCGCAAAGAGGAGCCCAGGCCGCAACTGGAACGAGCTCACTCTCGACACCTAGAAAAAGGCCCGTGCACGGCAACCAAGACCCAACACAGCCAAAAGTAAACAAATTTTAAAAGAGAGAGAGACAGGCCAGGCGCCAGGACTGGTGATTTGGATCCAGGGGGGCAGAGCCCCAACACTGCCCTCCCCCGCCGTCCTGAGTTCTTGCTGGACATGGAAAGGGCCGCAAGCTTTCAGTGAGGTGCCATGTGTGGGCAAGTTCAGGGCCTGGTGGTGATTCCCAAAGGATGCTCCGAAGGACCCTGGCTGCAGGAGGTGACCCCGGAAAGCATGTCAGTGGGAGGAAGCAGGGAGACGCCCCCAGGAGCTGGAGGAGCCCTGGGGGGCGGGGGGGGGGCCCAGGCATCTCTGTGGACGAGGCCGGAGCCGCTGCGTCTCCATGTGGCCAGCTGTGTCAGCAACTTTGGAGCTGATGATGTGGACACAGAGGCTGCGTCTCCTCCCCCGGGTCTGCACCCAGGGCCCCAGAAATCGGCTGCTGTGCCGAGAACACAGAGCCCCTCTGTCGCTCTCACCGGCCGGCGTCATGGTGTCTGAAGGCGGCCTCCAGGAACCCGCGTGAGCAGAGGAGAGTCAGGCGTCCTGCAGGGGACGAGCCTGCCTGCCTCGCCCAGGCCTGCCCACCGCCTCCTGAGACCGGGAAGGTCGCGATCTGGTTCCGTCGTCATTTTACAAGTAAAAGCCGGGGCGGGGGTGGGGCTGGCGTGGGCTGACACCACTCCTGTCTCACCGAGTGTGTGAGAGGCACAGTCAGTGCAGGCGACTGTGGTGGGTGAGGGAGACGGTGTGCCGGAGCCGCCTCGCTCAGACCCCGAGATCGCCGGCCCCGCCAGCCTCTCCCTGCTCAGCAATCATTCCTGTGCACCAGGTGGAGGAAAACGGCAGTGCAGCCGGACCACCGAGCGTCCTCCCCTCCGCCAGGGGCTGTCTGTAAACACCGCGCCTCTCAACAGCGGGGCTCACACACCCGGCTTCACACTTACTGGGGTCTCTGGAGCCCCCGGCAGGCCAGGCCAGTGGGTCTGCTGAGCCATTAACAGAAGCTTAGCGCTTAGGGCTTCCTAGGGGACGCTAGTGGTACAGAACCCACCTGCCAACGCAGGAGACAGAAGAGACGCGGGTTCCATCCCTGGGTCAGGAAGTTCCCCTGGAGAAGAGCATGGGCAACCCGTTCCAGTCTTCTTGCCTGGGAAATCCCATGGACAGAGAAGCCTGGCGGGCTAGTCCACGGGCTCACAGAGTCAGACATCACTGAACAACAAGCCCTTGGGAACTCCTGAGGCTTCCCGGTGGGGAGGAGGGGACTTCTCGGGCTTCCCCAAGCAGAGAGAGGCAGGGGTCATCAAGATGCGTCCAGGCGCTAGGGTCTCCTTGCCACCCCGCCACACCCCGCCAGGGAGCCGGGCAAGTTTCTGCATCCAAGTGTCTGCTTTTGCTCTGAGAAATGCAGTGCTTTGTAAAGGTTGGATGTTGAACGGTTGGTGGGGTTGATGGGGAATGTGGGGGAACATGGAGCACCTCAGGAAAGCTGGGAGTCAGGGGGGCAGTGCTATGGCCCCAAGCGGCAAGATTCTCAACTGGAGACAGCACGAGAGAGTGGCTAGTGTGGGGCGGCCGGCCCCCTGCGGGAGGGGAGCCAGCCATGTGGGGGAGGGGAGCCTGCCCCCTGCGGGAGGGGAGCCCGCCCCGTGGGGGAGGGGAGCCCGCCCTGTGGGGGAGGGGAGCCGGCCCTGTGGGCGGGGAGGGAGCCGGCTCCGTGGGGGCAGCATCCCGTGAGGGTGGAAAGTGGACGCCGGGACATCACCCCTGTAGAGACTTCCCCTTCAGAGCCCAGAGGCCCAGAGGCTGTCTCTTATACACATCTTGCCTGCCTCGCCCAGGCCTGCCCACCGCCTCCTGAGACCGGGAAGGTCGCGATCTGGTTCCGTCGTCATTTTACAAGTAAAAGCCGGGGCGGGGGTGGGGCTGGCGTGGGCTGACACCACTCCTGTCTCACCGAGTGTGTGAGAGGCACAGTCAGTGCAGGCGACTGTGGTGGGTGAGGGAGACGGTGTGCCGGAGCCGCCTCGCCTCAGACCCCGAGATCGCCGGCCCCGCCAGCCTCTCCCTGCTCAGCAATCATTCCTGTGCACCAGGTGGAGGAAAACGGCAGTGCAGCCGGACCACCGAGCGTCCTCCCCTCCGCCAGGGGCTGTCTGTAAACACCGCGCCTCTCAACAGCGGGGCTCACACACCCGGCTTCACACTTACTGGGGTCTCTGGAGCCCCCGGCAGGCCAGGCCAGTGGGTCTGCTGAGCCATTAACAGAAGCTTAGCGCTTAGGGCTTCCTAGGGGACGCTAGTGGTACAGAACCCACCTGCCAACGCAGGAGACAGAAGAGACGCGGGTTCCATCCCTGGGTCAGGAAGTTCCCCTGGAGAAGAGCATGGGCAACCCGTTCCAGTCTTCTTGCCTGGGAAATCCCATGGACAGAGAAGCCTGGCGGGCTAGTCCACGGGCTCACAGAGTCAGACATCACTGAACAACAAGCCCTTGGGAACTCCTGAGGCTTCCCGGTGGGGAGGAGGGGACTTCTCGGGCTTCCCCAAGCAGAGAGAGGCAGGGGTCATCAAGATGCGTCCAGGCGCTAGGGTCTCCTTGCCACCCCGCCACACCCCGCCAGGGAGCCGGGCAAGTTTCTGCATCCAAGTGTCTGCTTTTGCTCTGAGAAATGCAGTGCTTTGTAAAGGTTGGATGTTGAACGGTTGGTGGGGTTGATGGGGAATGTGGGGGAACATGGAGCACCTCAGGAAAGCTGGGAGTCAGGGGGGCAGTGCTATGGCCCCAAGCGGCAAGATTCTCAACTGGAGACAGCACGAGAGAGTGGCTAGTGTGGGGCGGCCGGCCCCCTGCGGGAGGGGAGCCAGCCATGTGGGGGAGGGGAGCCTGCCCCCTGCGGGAGGGGAGCCCGCCCCGTGGGGGAGGGGAGCCCGCCCTGTGGGGGAGGGGAGCCGGCCCTGTGGGCGGGGAGGGAGCCGGCTCCGTGGGGGCAGCATCCCGTGAGGGTGGAAAGTGGACGCCGGGACATCACCCCTGTAGAGACTTCCCCTTCAGAGCCCAGAGGCCCAGAGGTGCCTGGAGACCTCGGAATGGCGCTTCCTCTCGGCATTCCATGGGGAGTTTGTAGTTCTCCGTCCTTCAAATCCCAAAACAGGTGAGTTGAGACCCGGGGGATGGAGAGAGATGTCCTGTAATTCCCCGCACAGGGGAGAGGGGCGGAGCCCAGCGAGGAGGAGCCACAGGCGGACAGGAGGGCCCGGGTCAGAGGTCCTCGCACAGTCGCACAGTCGCAGGGTCTGGACTGGGGTCTGGAGGGCCATCCGCATCCCTGCCGCGGCCTGCTCACAGCCTGGCTGCCGCTAACAGCGCCATCCTAGCAAACCAGATGCACGAGTACCTTTGTGTACAGACTGTGCACTGGACGCAACCCTGCGGGGGTCCCAGGATTGAGTCTGGAAGCCAGCACATCCTTCAAAGGGCAATCCCGACCCTGTGCCGCTGCCCCAGCCAGGACGGTGAGCGCCAGGTCTCCTCACTCACCTCGGGGCTACCTCCCCCAGACGCTCTGCGGGAGGGAAGCTGTCAGAGGGTGTGCACATTGGGAAATGTGAAATCGGAAGTGGGCCCCACACCCGAATTACCAGAAGCAGCGTCAGTTTCAGCAGCAAAACCAAGGTCAGGGTGACCAGACAGAACACGCTAAGCAGTGGGAAAGGAAGAGGCTTAAAGGAAGCGAGCGGCCCCTGTTCCTGCTCAACCTGGCCGCGCACGCCCCGGACGCCCGGTCTCCTCCACCCCCGCCCGCCCAGGGGTGCCAGGCCTGCATCTTCCCCGCCAGACCCTCCCTGAGACCCAGCCACCACTCTCGCCTCCCCCCACCACGCCACGCAGTGGGGGCTCTGGCTCCATGGCCCCGAGGGCAGGGTTTGGATGAGTGAGATGGAGGACGGTGTGCGTGGTGAAGGGCCACTGCCTGTGGACGTGGCGGAGACAGCTCCTCGGGCTCCCGGCCGCTTTGGGGAGCACGTGCTGGGCTGGCCTTATTCATGCACCTGTGTGGGAGGGAGGGGGAGGGGTCTCAGGGCACCCTCAGCACCCCTTCAGCCTGTCTGTCTCCCCCAGGCCCGGGCAGGGGGCAGCTCCAGGAGGAGGGGGCAAGCAAGGGAGGTCGGCGGGCGAGGCTGGCACTGAGCCGGCTCTTCAGGCCCTCCTCCTGGGGCCCAGGGCTGTGACGGTTCGCCTTATGTGTGGACTTGTCTGAGCCACAGGTGCCCGGATGTGTGGTTAAGCCTCAGCCCTGAGTGTGCATGTGTGTGTGCATATGTGTGCATGAGTCTGTGTGTGTGTGCGTGCATGTGTGCTGGGAGGAGTTCCTCCAACCCACTGAACAGAACAGAACACGGGTGGAGGAAGGGAGTGGGTGCGCTCGGCCTGACTGGCGGAGCCAGGGCCGGGGTCCTTCCTGCCGCGGGCCTGGGCCACGCCTCTGGCTGTGCTGGCTCTCCGCTGAAAGGCGGCAGGTGCCAGGGCTTCTCAGCCTGCGTGACGGTTTGAGGCCACTCCTACAATAAATATATGTGTATGTGTAAGTGTATGTATTACTGTATCTGTAACTACATCTGTGTCTGTGTCTGTGTCTATCTCCACAGCTACATCTGTATCTGTGACTGCCTCTGTATCTGTATCTGTAGTGTGTCCATATCTGTACTTGTGTCTTCATCTGTATCTGTACTATATCTATCTAAGTATCTATAGCTATGTCTATATCTGTAATGTATCCATATCCATATCCGCATCTGTGATGTATCCATATCTGTAGTATCTATATCTGTATCTGTGCTATGTCTATATAAGTCTCTACAGCTATATCTTTATCTGCGATGTATCCATATCCATATCTGCATCTGTGATGTACCCATATCTGTAGTATCTATATCTGTATCTGTGCTATATCTATATAAGTGTCTACAGCCTTATCTATACCTGTGATGTTTCCATATCTGCATCTGTGATGTATCCATATCTGTAGTGTCTATATCTGTATCTGTGCTATGTCTATGTAAGTGTCTACAGCTATATCTATACCTGTGATGTATCCATATCTGCATCTGTGATGTATCCACATCTGTATTTGTGTCCTTATCTGTATCAGTGCTGCGTCTATATCTGCAGCTATGTGTGTGTGCTGCTGTGCTGTGCTGAGTTATTAAGTCATGTCTGACTCCTTGCGACCCTGTGGACTGGAGCCCATCAGGCTCCTCTGTCCATGGGGACTCTCCAGGCAGGAATACTGCAGTGTGTCACTCATGGTCTCTCCAGGGGACCTTCCTGACCCCAGGATCTATCTGTGCCCACCTCTGCCTCTGCATCTGCATCCCACTGGTTCTGTGTCTCAGGGGAGCTGACCGGCACAGATGACATCCTGGGTTGCCCCAGGCCTGGGGCCCTGTGAGAGCCCTCCATCCAGGGCTGCGTCTCACTGCAAGCGTCACCCACATGCCAGCCCTGCTCATCCAGCCCAGGAGCAGCTCTTCACAGTCCCCGTGGGTGGGGACCAACGCCCGGGGGCAGGCCCTAGAAAGCCCAGCAGTCTCCACCCTGCTCTTCTGGATTCTTCTACTGCCCCGCTAACTCCTCCTCAGGGACTGCCAATGCAGAGGGCTCCATGAATTTTAAAACTTGCAAAGGATTCGGTTCTTAATGTTCTAATGACTAGGTGACAAGGGAAGCCGCTCAGGCTCTCTGATTAAACACACGTGCACACCCAGAGAAGGCCGGGAGTGCCAGGGACTCTGCAGGTGCTGCGGTTTGACCTGTTGCATCTGTGATGTATCCGTATCTCTGGTCTCCACATCTGTGTCTGTACTATGTCTATGTAAGTATCTACAGCTATATCTATATGCGCAATGTATCCATATCCATATCTGCATCTGCAATGAATTGCTGTGCTAATTGCCTTTATCAGGGCTTATCTGCAGATGAGACTATATTTTGACTTGAATGAGGAGCAAAGTGAGAGGCCATGGGGCAGCATCTCACCACATCTGTGAAAGCGTGAGAACCTCGATGAAAGGGAGGGAAACCACACGCCCACAGGGCAAACAGCAGCACATCACTGCTTTAAGTGGAATCCAGTGATCTGTAAATCCATGATTTGCATCCTTGCTCATTTGACTGCTTTTGGTTTTCTCTTAGATGCTCAGATGCTCAGTCATGACTGACTCTTTGTGACCCCATGGACTGTAGCCCACCAGGCTTCTCTGCCCTTGGGATTCTCCAGGCAAGAATACTGGAGTGGGTTACCATTTCCTTCTCCAGAGGATCCTCCCGACCCAGGAACCTGAGTCTCCTGCATTGTAGGCAGATTCTTTATCATTTGAGCCAGACGCTGTTGTACCAGCTTTCTGAGCTTGTCTTAACAAAGTCCCACAGACTGGGCAGGTTGCACAAAAGAAATTTATCCTCTCACAGGTCTCATTTTAGTGACCTCATTCTACCCCAGCACATCTTTACAGCCCCTGTCTTTAAACATAGTCACCTCCTGAGGCGGGGGGTTAGGACTCTAAGGTGTGGACACTGAGGGGCAGGAATGAGAAGGAGACGCCGGGCTGCTCACAGACTTCTGCGCAGACGGGCGTGCGGGGACTCCACGGAGCATGCCCTGCCTTCCCTGCGCCTTCCCCTCGGGGCACCTTCCCTCGCAGCCTCCCTCCATCACACTCTGGCAAGGCCGCTCGGGGTGCCCGCCCCCTGCCGGGTCCTGTAAGGGCACCCGGGTGGCCGGGACCTTGCGGCCCAGCCCTGTTGGGGCTGTTGGGGCTGTTAGGGCCCGAGTGGTCAGCGCCTCCTGCTCAGCCTGGCCAGTTGGCAGGCGGGCTCCCCGCACTCTCCCTGGGCAGGGTGGGCTCTCCACCCTGGACCCACCAGCCTGACCCGGTCCCCACGGGGAGAGCCCTCAACATGGGCTAGGACAGGCCTGCAGATGACAAGGACCCAGGAGGCGGCCTGGCCCCGTCCCCACAGCTGGCTTGCCACACAGCTGGGGGGCTCCAGGGATCCCCAACACATCATGAACGTCACCTTCATCCCCCTTTGGAGCGGCGGTCACCCCCTTTGGCTCCAGGGCCAGTCTCTTGAAGGCCCCCTCAGGACCTAGCCACCCTTTCTGCCACCCCCGAGGTGGCCACTGCATGGTCTGAGGTCCAGGGGCAGCCCAGCCTCGCCTGGTCTCTGGGAAAAGGGACACAGGAAGAGAGGATGGGCCTCAGACCCGTGGGCCCCCTCCCAGGTGCTCTCTCCAGGCGGGGCCTCTGGTGATCCTGCTGGAACCTTCCGGAGCCTTCCTGCCCACTGTGCCCATGCCCAGCTCCCTCTCCAGCACCAGGGGAGGCGGAGGGCATTGGCTTCCGCTGCCGCAAACAAGCCCCGGAAAATCAGCAGCCACCAGATCAGGGCCTGGCAGCCGAGGCACCCTCTGCACGTGGCTTCCCAGGGTGGAAATCCAGGTGTCGGGGCTGGCCCTTGTCTGGAAGGAATCCTCCTCCACACCCATAGGCTGCTGGCCGAATCCAGCTCCTGCAGCCACAGGTAGGCCCCCAGGGGGCATCCGGTCCATTCTCCAGCCCGTGATAGACCGATGGCCTCTCGGCCTCCCTCTCTGAGCCTCTGGAACTCCGTCTTCTCGCTCCAAGTCGGGAAAAGCCTCTACTCCAGGGACGCTCATGCTTGGCAAGGGGCAACCCTACGAAGGCCACGCAGCTGCACCAAATACACTCAGAGGAAGAGGCCCTGGGCTCTGGCCCTGCCTCCCTGCACCCTCGCAGTGTGTGGGGGGTGGGGGCGGTGATGGTTATCTCACGCGCCAGCTTAATGGCTCTGGGGAGGACCAGGACGTCTGGGTGTGTCTGTGAGGCCTCAGGGTCCAGGGCCCACCGCCCAGGACCTGCCCTCTGGAAGGTCCGTGGGGCACCTACTGAATCCCTGGGCCCCTCTGCGGGCACACTGTCCAGGGCCCTGAGCACCCGCAGAGGGGCAGGGCTGTTGCTGGGGCGGGAGCAGCCCACCCGCCCGGCAGCCCAGCCCAGGGCAGACAGACCTTCGCTGTCGGCATCTTATCACAGCCTTGGGGGTGCAGCGGAGACCCCAGCACATCCGCAGGCTCCCCGAGCTCGGCCAGGGGTCTTAGGACTTCCGTCCCACGGCTGTGCTCAGCTTTGTAAAGACCAGCCGATAGGACGTAGGATGCTCTGAACCCCAGAGGGAAATTCAATCACCTGTGTCTGATTCCTTCTTGGTCTTCGGTTTCATAAAACAGCCTTTCCACCTTGATCCCTCCGTATTCTATGAACTGAGAAATATTACCATTTTACCTCAGAGGTCCCCCATGTAGTACAAGAAACCTCAGTAAAATTAACAGTAGAAATCCAGATAGTTATAGCCGACATGTGTGTTTTATATGCACATGTGAATATACGCATATGTATATCCAGGCTTCCCAGTGGTTCCAGTGGTCAAGAACTCGCGTGCCAATGCAGGAGACATGAGAGACCCGGATTCACGGCAACCCACCCCAGGGCCCTCGCCTGCAGGATGCCGTGGACAGAGCAGCCTGGCGGGCTACGGTCTGTAGGGCTGCACAGAGTTGTACATAACTGAGCGACTCAGCACGCACACATGTGTCTTCCTACCCGGCACGCCAGGAGCCGGTCTTATGAGAAGGATGTAGCTTGTCTCTGGTTTCCACCCAGGATCCCTGGTGGCCCGCCAGCCCTTCCAGGGGTGGTCAGGGCGCCTCACAGGACCTGGTGTGAATTCAGAAATGCCTTGTTCAGGGTCGGGGGGCCAAGGCCCTTCCTGCTGCCCAGGGGTCGCCACTGCTGCAGCATCGCTGTCCTGCTGGAGGCGCAGATGAAGCAGGAAAGCCTGCTGGCCGGGACGCTGACCGCTGCATCACGCCAGGATGGGAATGGCCATCGGCGCCATCCCCAAATTAGCCCATTTGTTACTGGGATGAAAATGGGGCCCGAGGCTCCCTCCCTGTCCTCTTCTGCGACGTCCCGAAATAGCTGCCTGCTGGTCACCGCTTCCGCATTAACGTCTTCATCTCGATTCAATTACAGCACGCGTATTTCTGGGCCGCTGGTTTATCATGTAAGAATGTAATTTAAAAGTGGCCTGCACCTCACATTCCACATTTAGGAGAAAAATTAAGTAAGAAGTAATGAATGCCACCCATATCTCCGCAACTACCCATAAAGCTCTTGGCCCTTTAAATTCTTTATTGAAGGCTGGGAGATGAGGCCCCGTGGAGGAGGCCGGGTACCTCGCCATCAACGGGGCTCTGCGCACATTATCCGGCGAAATCCACCATTAAGAGGCTCGCTCTGCTTGTTAAGTGCAGCTGGGATTACTTTGCCCTGATCTGTGATAATGCATCAATATTTGAAATGCATTTTCAATTTGGGATGTGTTTTAAAGCAACTCACAATTGGTGGACAACTGTAAATCAGAGTATTAAATTAATCATGTAATGAATATGGTGGTGCCATTTTTGGCAACACAGTGGAGTTTATTTGCCTTTATTTTCGTGTGATTCTTGGACCCTGCATATTTGAAATGAATTAAAAACTTTGTATTTAAACCACAATGACTCCAATTAGACTCCGCTGGCCTGTCCATTTGCAATTCCAAGATGTCCGAGGCGTCTTTCCCCCAGCATGAGGCTGAAGGGATAAACTGGGGTTAAGCTCCCAGCCCCATCTGTGCTCTGAACTAGGTCTCCATCAGTTGTTGGGCAGGCACAACTCCAGAGTGAGGCTTTGGCAGGCGAAGCCCCGAGGCCCTTGTGCAAGAGTGAGAGGAGGCAAGACGGGGCACTTTGGCCAGCTCGTTCACCGGGAAAGTAGCGAGCAATGCTGGGGGCAGGGGAAGGCCCTGGTGGGCAGCGTGGCCGGCTGCACAAGGCGCGGGATTGCACGACCCTTGGGTCAGGCGTGAGTTGCAGTGTCAGCTGAGTCCAGTGTTAATGCGTCGACAGTATATAAGAAACAAGGAGTCTTTTGCACTGACCAGGGATGGGATGCTGGGGGCGGAGGGCCCTGGATCCAGCCCTGTGTCCCCAGAAGCCAGGGGCTCAGCAGTTGCTGACTGCATGGGGCAGATGGGTCAAGTACACCAGCTGCGGGAGGCGAGCCGACCTTCTCCCTTCCCAGGACCCTCCCTCCCGTGGGAGCCTGTGCTCAGACCAGAGGTGGACACAGAGCTCCTGGCCCTCTGCGCTCTGCCTGCTGCCAGGCTCAGGTCTTGCAGACTCACCTGGGTGGGCAAGGGAAGGCAGGGGTCAGTGAGTCAGGGGCTCCACTGATCGTATTGCTGCAGCAAGCCCAGCTCCTCAACCCCAGACTCTGCCCGGTTCTGTGCTCAGAGCTGTGAGAAGCTTGCTTTCCAGACACATCCACAGGGGCGGGTGCCCTGGGCCGTTCTGGACAAGCCCCTTGGGCTGAGCTGGGTGGACGAGGAGCTTTCAACCCCATCGGCTGAGCTGACCTGAGCCCTGAGGGCCCCCGAGCAGACCCCAGCAGGCAGCTCAGCTCACCTGAGGCGGGTGCCTGCTCGGAGACCACCACGAGCTCAGGCCACACGGGCGGGAAACAGCCCCCCTCCCACACAGGAGCGGAGCCCCGAGCAACAGCCAGGGGGGGTTGCTCCTTGTGTATTGTGTTTAATGGATATTCGTTATTTTTTATTTACCTCCTTGCCCACAGCTGTGCAAATAAATGCAGAGTGATACTATTCCTGCAGCAAAATGCATTACGGAATAGTTTCCTGAGGAACGGAT
>SJYC01083949.1:0-10831 GCA_006408675.1 Madoqua kirkii | reverse complement strand
GGGCCAGGGGTGGGGGGCGGGTGAAGAGTGGACGGAGCTGGAAGCTGGCCCTGTCCCGTGGCCTCCAGGCCCAGGATGCTCTGTTGATCGGAACGCAAGGGAAGGACATCTCGTCAACCCCGCATCCCCTGGGCCCCTCACACTTACTGTACCCTCAGTGGAGGGCACCCTGCCTGAGCCCTTGCTGGTGGGCGCCTAACAGGCGCCCAGCCAGTCCGTGAACCAAGTGCATGGCAGGGGGCACCAGCCGCACAGCTGGGGCACGTCGACCCCTGCCACGCGCAGGGGGCCCTGCAGCTGCTCAAGGCCCCTGCAACCACAGACCAGGGAGCCGGCAGCCCTCGGACAACAGTGCAGTGGAGTGGGGGGCGTGCTCAACAGCAAGGCCCCGGGCTTCTGGGGATCAGCGTCTGCCTTGGTGCAGGGTCAACCAGATGCAAGAGCTGGGCCAGCCCAGATCTCGAGGAGTACAGCCCGTTGTGAGGATGTGCAGACAAAACCCACGTGTGGAGGCTGGGAAGGGGCCAGCATGGGTCCTCGCCTGTTGTGCCCGCTGCTGCCCAGGCCCCGTCTCAGGTGTCTTATCTGTGAAGCGGGACAATGATGGGACTTACTCCACAGAAGTACCATGAGAGCGGAATAAAACGCTTCACACAACCTTAGCGTAAAGCAGTCTGTGTACATCACAGCTTAGCACGTGGCACAGGAGTTCAGTAGACACCAGCGTACATTCGGGCTCAGCCACTCAGCCGTGTCCGACTCTCTGCAGCCCCACGGACTGTAGCCCCCCAGGCTCCTCTGTCCCCGGGCTTCTCCAGGCAAGAACTCTGGAGTGGGTGGCCATTCCCTTCTCCAGGGGATCTTCCTGACCCAGGGATCCAACTCAGGTCTCCTGCGCTGCAGGCAGAGTCCGCTCACTGAGCCGCCGGGGAAGCGTAAATGCTAGTGGCTCCTCCCCAGCTCCTCCCTGCGTCAGTCAGCTCCAGCCGGAGCACCACAGACCCGGCCCTTAAATGACGGGAATTCATTCTCTCACGGTTTCAGAGGTTGGCCGTCCAAGGTCAAGGGTCTGTTTCTGATGCATGCTCTCCCCTCTGGTGGTGGGTGGGGTCTTCCTGCTCTGTGGCCATGTGCATGGACCCTCTGGTGTCTTCTGCTAAAGACGCTAACCCTATAGGATCAGGGCCCCACCCTGACGGCCTCATTAAACCTTAATTACTTCCTGAGCCTCCACCTCCAAATACAGCCACACTGAGAGTTAGGGCTGCCAAGTGTGAATTTAGAAGGACATGAATATTCAGTCCATAACACTCACCAGAGGCTACAAACATTCTAAAGCTTTGTGATACGGTTCTACTGATTAAAAGGCAGGAAGCAGGACTTCCCTTGTGGTCCAGTGGCTAAGACTTCACCTTCCCATGCAAAGGGTGTGGGCTCCATTCCTGACTGGTGCAGGGGAGCTAAGATCCCACACGCCTCGTGTCCAAACACCCAAAATGTAAAGCAGAAGCAATATCGTAACAAATTCAACACAGACTTTAAATATGGTCCACATCCAACAAGTAAGTCTTTAGAAAAAAAGAAAGACAGACAGGAAGTGCCCCAAGAATTCAAAGAGAAAGAGGGGACGGCAGATGGGCCGCGGTGAGTGACGGCCTAGTGAAAGGGGCCCTAGGAGGAGAGTTAAACAGGAAAGCTAGTCTGAGCAAGATGTGGACGTGGTCCTGTGTCTGGCAGGGGCCTGTCTGAAGGCAGAAGGACCAGCTGGGTGTGTGTTCCCTGCCTCCACCTCCTGTGAGCGACAGACGGAGGCTCCAGCTGCCAGGGGCCTGGGAGAAAACATCCAGTCCCGTCCACTTCGAGCTTCTCTGTGGCTGGACCGCCTTCCGACTGCAGCAGCTTTGGAGGCGTTAAGCGAGTCCCCCAGGACACTGATGGTTGGGTCACATACTGGCCAAGTGACGAAGACTCCCCTTGCGTGCTGAGAAGCCACCAATACTTGGGGTCTGTTATAATTTTATGGATAATAGATCATATCACACATGAGAAGAATTCATAATATGGAGATGAAGAAAAACAATTTATTAATGCTAATAAATCCTCCAATAAAACTTCCAGGAGGACCTATGGTGATAAATTGAATAATTATGAGTATAATTATGACTAACTAGAAGTATAATTTCATGCTAATGCAATAATAATGACACAAAAGTGTAGATCATGAATTTTAACTGCTTAGTTATTTCACATTTCCACAAGTATGGACAAAAAAATCCTGTCTGAAATCTGATCAAATTATGGTTGACTGAGAAAGCATTCTCAGTTTAAACAGACATCGTTTTGATTCTCTTTACTGGACTGCAAAAAAAAAAAGTCTCATGGTAATTAGGAACTTGTGGATTCAGGAGATGGATACTCAGTCGTGCAACTCTTCTCTGAGTCAAAACATCTGATTAATCCACCGTTTTATCACCCTTGAGAAGGGTAACACACCCTGTGAAAGAAAAGGGCGTGAGCAGAGTGTGCACTGGGTCTGCGTTTCGTGATGACGAGCGCTTCAAGGAGGAGGAGACTTGGGCACAAAGATGTGAGCAGCTCAACTCGACAGAGAAGAAAGGCCACAAATGAACGTACAAAGCAGAAAGGGACTCAGTCTTGGAAAATGAACGCAGGAACGCTGGGGGAAGGGGTAGTTAGGGAGGCTGGGAGGGACAGGTGCACACTGCTGTCTTTAAAATGGAGAACCACCACGGACTGCTGTAGAGCGCAGGGAACCCTGCTCAGTGTCACTCGCCAGCCCGGACGGGAGGGGAGCCTGGGGGAGGACGGGCTGCATGTGTGTGGCTGGGTCCCCTCGCGTTCACCCGGAACGGCCGAGACACTGTTCGTCAGCTGTGCCCCAACACGAACTTTCAGGAGCGTTTAGGGGCAGTGCCCACAAGACCCTCCTCCAGAAGCGCAGACACTGACCGGGGCTACGTGGCCAAGGTTCAGGAGATGAAAAAGAGAAAGATTGTAGGGTGTTACCAGCAGCCCCAAGTTAACTGCTCCTCTGAAAGGGAGGATGCCCAGGGATTAAGGGATGGGGCTCAGAGGCAGTCACCCTCAGCCTGATTCGGAGCTCAGCAACACAGCTTAACGTTCTGCAGGGTCTTCCTAGAGCTTTTTGCTCGTATGACTAACGGAGTCTCTAAGAATGGTCAGTGTGCCGTGGACGTCCACAGGCCTGGCACTAAGACCAGGCCTTGCAGCCGGAGGAAAACGTGGGCGTCCAGGTGGACCGAAAGGGCCTGCGCGGGGAGACACAGCCCCTCCCGTGCGTGCGGGCTCTCGCCACGCCATTCTTGCAACTGTCTTCCCACGATGCCCGCAAAGGGACCGTGCCCTGCGGACAGCCTTCACCCCATGGAGACCCGGGGAGGAGCGCTGTCCTCCCAGTACAAGAGGCCTGAAGTGGGAGACTGAAGAGTCTATCAATCCGCTTCAAGAGATGGCCAGTGTTTCAAGCGGCCGTGTCACCACCACAGTGCACAGTCCCTCTGGGTCCCCCACCCCACGCCCCGTGAGGAGGATCAGGCCTTAATTCTGAAGACGCTTGCTCATGTCTCATCACGCCTGTATTTGCATCTCCCTGGTGACCATTTTTTCATGCACTTACTTGGTACCCATACATCTTTGCTGAATGGACTGCTTGTATATTTTGTCCATTTTTTACGTGGTTATTTTCTTAATGAGCTTTGAGAGTTCCTTATAAATGCGGGACACGAGTCCTTCATTAAATTTATGTTTTATAAAGACTTCTTTCTCCCAGTCTCTCACTTGTCCTTTAACTCTATTAATAGTCTTTCCAAGACCAGGGGTTTTCAAATTAGAAGAAGTCTAATTTATCCATTTTTTGTTTTATAGATATTAATTTTGGTGGCATATCTATGAATTATTTGCCTAAACCAAGGTCTCAAAGATCTTTTCTCTGTAGATTACTTGCCATGCTAGAGTGTAGATTTTGTGTTTAGGATTATGACCCACTTTGAATTAATTTTTGGTATGGTGAGAGGTATGGTTAAAGTTCGGGCTTTTTTCATATTTGTATCTGACTCTCCCAGCACAATGTGGAGGAAAGACCATCTTTTCTTTACTGAATTGCTTTGGCAGCTCTCCAGATCAGCTGTCCACACACATATAGATCCATCTCTGAACTTTCTATTCCATTTCAATCACCTGTTTATCTGTTTCTGAACCACCCTGTCTTGACTGCTGTGGCCCTTTAGTCGTGAAGTCAGGTGGCATAAGTCTTCCAGCTTTGTTCTTTTGCTCAAAATTTTTCAGTTAGTCTAGGCTCTTTGAAATTTCATGTGAATTTTTGAATCAGTTTGTTAATTTATACACAAACGCTGGGTGAAATTTTGATTGGGATTGTGCTGAATCTACAGATCAGCTGGGGAGACTTATATCCCAGCAGTGCTGAGTCTTTGGGCGCATGGAGCCTCTGTTCATTCAGTCCTCCCGTGGTTTCTCCGAGTGATGACTCACGGCATCTGTGTCTAGGCTTCTATGTCTGTCATCAAAGCTGTCTATAAGCATTCCACCTCCTTAAACTATTGTAAAGAATGTTGATTTTTTGTATTTTCTGATTGCTAGTTGCAAGTATATACATTATCTTGAAATAATGTTAAAATCTTATGATTTCTAGCAGCTGCTAAGTGTATTCCACTGGACTTTCTTTTTTGTTTGTTTGATCTATTTATTCACTTGGCTGTGCTGGGTCTTGGGCTTCCCACGCGGCGCTAGTGCTAAAGGACACGCCTGCCAATGCAGGAGACCTAAGAGACGCAGGTTCAGTCCCTGGGTCGGGAGAGCCCCCTGGAGGAGGGCAGGGCGCCTCACTCCCCTGTTCTTGCCTGCAGAATCCCATGGACGGAGGAGCCTGGCGGGCTACGGTCCGCAGAGTCAGAGTCGGACACGGCTGAAGCAACTGAGCACACACACGCACACACACGCTGGGTCTAATTTGGCACTCGAGACCTTTGACCTTCCTCGCAGGGTGCGAACCCTTAATCCTGGCAGGTGGAGCCCCGCTCTCTGACCAGGGAGTGAAGCCAGGGCCCCTGCGTTGGGAGTATGGCCTCCTAACCGCTGCACCGCCAGGCAAGCCTCTGGGCTTTCTAAGTAGATCATCATGCTGCCTCTGAACAGAGACAGTTTTACTTCCTTGCTTCTAGACACTATTACCCAGCACCGCACACCTGGCTTCCGTGTGCGTCTGGGTGCATTCTCGCCCGCTTTTGTGTAGAAGCATAATACTGGTCAGAAAGTCCAACACCATGATGAACAGGGACGTGAGAACAAGCATCTCTGTCTCGTCCTTAGTGGGGACCAGCCGGTCTTTCAGCACCAGCTATGATGTTAACCTGCTGTAGACGCCCTTACTCAGGTCGAAGAAGTCCCGTCCAAGCCCCGTGTGTCGAGAAGTGCTATCACGCAGCCGTGTCTGACTTTATCAAGGGCTCTGTCCATCTGTTTGCATCTATTGAGAAGATTGCACATTTTTCCTCCTCTGCATGTCTGATAGTTTGGTTACCTTAATGGATTTTCAGATGTTAAAAGAAACTTGGCATTCCTGAGATAAATCCCACTCGGTAATGATTTATTTGTTTTTCCATGCTTTGTTGAAGTCAGCCTGCCAAAATTTGCTGAGAATTTTCATACTTCGTTCTTAAGAATCCTTGAGACGGCTCCGTGTGTTTCTGGTTTTGTTGTGCATCATGGTGCCTCTGGCCTTCTAAAAAGGCATGAGAAGCGTGCCCCTCTCTCCAGCTGCAGGGACGAGTGCCTATAGAGCTGGCCCTATTGCTTCCTTAAATGCTTGACAGAGTCACTGGTGAAGTCATCTGAACTTGGAGTCTTGCTTACGAGAGATTTATCGATATTTAAATCTTTCCCAGAAAAGCAGATTTTGGTTTTGCTGATTTTCTCTATTGTTTGTCCGTTTCATCTTTCATTCGTTTCTGCTCTTCGTTTATGATTTATTTTTTCTACTTAATTTTGGTTTAATTTGATTTTATTTTAGTCTCCAAGAGATCTTGACTAAGATTTTTTTTTCCGTAATATAACCATTCACTGCTATAGCAAGTGAAAGTGTTAATAGCTCAGTCATGTCCGATTCTTTGTGATCCCATGGACTGTAGCCCACCAGGCTCCTCTGTGCATGGAATTCTCCAGCCAGGAATACTGGAGTGGGTAGCCACTGCCTTTACCAGGGGATCTTCCTGACCCAGCAATCTAACCCAGGTATCTCACTCTGCAGGCGGATTCTTTACCATCTGAGCCACCAATAACTACTTTAATAGCATCAAACAAATTTTGATCTATTATAGTTCAGTTTTCTGTCAATTCTAAATATTTTCCATATTTCTTAATTTTTTGAATTACTGGTTATTTAGGAATATGTTAGCTTTTAAATACTGGGGGACTTTTCAAAGATTTTTCTTTTCTTGATTTCTAATTTAATTCTATTGTATTCAGAAACAGCTTTGTATGACTTTAATACTTCTGAGTACGCTGTGACTTTTTATGATGCACAATGGCCTGTCTGGTAAATGTTCCACGCGCATTTTAAAAGAAGCTGTGTTTTGTTGTTGTTAGGCAGAGGAGTTTACAAATGTCAATTATTTCAAGTGTGCTGATAGAATTTTGATCTTATATATAATTATTTTCTATCTACTTATGCTGTCAATTATTGAAAGAGCAATTTTTAAATCTCAGACTATAATTAATTTTTAACGTTATTATGTCATTTTTTGCTTTATATATTTTCACGCTCATAGGTGTGTAAGAGTGTGGGGTGCTGCGGGACCTTGATGAGTGTACCCTTTTACCATCCTTACGAAGTGATAGTCTTTATCCCTGGTCATATTTCCAGCTCTAGAGCACGCTGATCAGAGACTTATTAAAATACAGTCAATTATATGTGAAGGTCAGCATGGAATACACTTGTTAACTATTTTCATTTGAACTTATACGTCTTTTGATTTAAATTTCTTGTGAGTAGCATATATTTGAGTCTTTTTAAACTAACCTGTTTCCACATTTTAATTAGATCACTTGCATCACTCATATTTCATGTGAATATTGCTATTCTTTATGTCTATCATCTTGCAAATCGCTGTCTATTTATCCTATGTGACTTTTGTCCCCTTTTTCATCTTTTTCCGACTTATTTTAGTAAGAGAAAAATTCGATATAAAATCAAATTCAGGGAATGGTCATTTCATTTTTTGACCAAAAAATTATGTTTTCAACTGAAAGTGCCATAGCAACCTCTCCTACCTTGCAGTGAGCAGGAAAGTCTGGGCTCACCGGTTTCATCTATGGCTGGAGAATGATTAAAAGTTGCAGGTTTATAAAGGAGCCAGAGGGAAAAAATATACATATATAAATACCGTAGTGCTCAATTACATCATGGGATAATCTTCACCCTGTCATAAATGCGAATTGAATTGAATTAGCAGGAATAAGGAGCGATCAGTCTGGGTGTCAGCATATTTCAAAATGCTTCTCTATTTTTCTGTTCTTAAAATACTACCCTCTTCTCTATAGTATCTTTGCAATTTTTGTCTGTGCATATTACTCAAGTATCCAGACTTACCCAACATACGATGCCATAAAAGAAAGGAAAAAGGAAATGGTGTAGTTCTCACACTGATTGTTGACATGAAGACTTAATATAAGGAGCATATCGTTGAGGCATAATCACATGTCAAAACAGATATTGTCGGGCAAATGTATTATTTCTGTCAAACGAGTCAGTCAAGGCGGGAATGTGAGTGAATTCAGGTAGACTGTGACAGCTGCTTAGGCGCCAGCCTGCACATTGCATCCCACGATACACAACGTCGGATCCACTGCTGATGGGGAGGGGAAATCAGCATGTTGGTGAGCTTTGGAGCTGGGCGACGGGCAGAGGGAGTCCAGGAAGTTATTCTCTCCTCTTGCACGTGTGTGAGATGCTCCATAATGAAGGCGGCAGAGAGGAGGGAGGGAGGGAGGGAGTAGAGAGGCAGAAAGAAAGGAGAGGAAGGGGAAAGAGGACCGGGAGCCCAGGGAAACAGCACGGCTCCTGCCAGCACGTCAGCCTCCGGTGGCCCAGCCCCACCTCAGGGCGGAGAGCAGGAGATCGTGGCTACCTGACCACGTTCCTGATGACCGGAGCAGGCTGACCCCACGCAGCACACGAAACTGTGGCCATCCCGCTGCCCCCGCCTCTCCCGCACCGAGTGCCCACCAGGAAGGCATATCTCATCCACAAGTTAGTATAAGCCACCCCATCCATGTATCTGCAGCAGTGAGTTAGGGACAGGCGATGCTGGAGCAGGAAGGGGCTCCCATCCCAGGACGGACGTCACCGCTTACGAGGCCACAGTCCCCACGGGGAGAGCTGTGTATCCTGCTGGCGTGGCGACCCTGGGGAGGAGTCTGGAACCCTTGGTCTGCACCGTCAGCCCAGAGGGGTGCTGACTGAGACCCGAAGAGATGAACGGCCTTCTCCGCGGCCAAATGCTGCGTTAGATGAAGAGTTAGGGCTGGCGCCGCGGGGAGGAAGCGGCCTTTATCCAGCTCTCCTCGCGGGCGCAGAGCCCCCCTGCTCTCCAGGGGCCACGGCCTCGGGCTCGGCAGGCCGAAGGCAGCTGCACCCAGAGCCCAGCGGCGGCCGCCTGGCAGCTCAGCGGAAGCGGAACGGCGCCTGACGCGCAGCACCGCTGGAGAGCAGGCAGCCTCCGCCCCGTCTGGAAGTGCCTCCTGCTGCCCCAGGCCAGCGTGTCCCCGGAGGTAGTGAGCGAGCTGTCACCAAGGAGACGGACTGGACGGACTGACTGAACAACCACCTTCCGGGCAGAGGAACAGCCATCCACACCCCCCTGTCCTGAAGTGTTGTGCGCAGACAGACTCCTGTAAACCAGACCCTGCATTCGGCACTTTGCGGCTGCCTCCGTAAGGCAGTCTTATGATGTGAACAAGTGAGGAGCCTCACTCACACCTGCTTTCCTTCCCCAGGCACCTTGACCACTGAAAGCTGAATTAAAGCCGCTCGTCTCTTCTGGATTTTATGGAAACACCTCCTTCTCCTTTGAAAACACAGCCGTGCCTCGGGCGGCCTGGGCACCTTCCTCCAGCCTCTCCAGATACACCCCACAGCCTCTCCCACCTGGGGGTCCTCTCTGCAGTCACCCATCTCAGCCCCTGTTCTTCCACAGCCGGCAGAGCTCAGTCCCGTGAGGACAGGGCAGGAAGTTGGAGGGGGTGGCCTGGGCCCCCGTGGTCCTGGGCTGACCGCCCTGCTCCTCTGAAGGTTCTGCCCTGGGCCAGCAGAGTCCAGCTAACACTCGGGCCTCCGGCCCTCCTTGGTTGTTCAGCATGCCTTGTCAGGTGCCCCACACTCTGCCAGCTTCCCGAGAGTCAGGTCCTTTGTGAAGCTCTGCCCAATCACAAGCTTCCTGGGGACCCTGACCATGCCTTTCTGCTCAGAGCTCACTTGTAAAGCCTCACAGGCTGGCTCTTCTGCACCCTGGTCATCCTTGGGGGTAGAAGAAAAGGTGTCCTTTTTCTTTCCTCTGTCTCAAGGTCCCTGCTGGCAGCTCCCTTCAGTGGGTCCCTCCTCCCACTCTCACCAGAAACCTCTTTGCTGGCACCCTCTGGGTGGATTTACAGATGTGTCCCATTAATAAAACCCGTTAATGGAATTCTCCCCATCATGAGACAAGAGCCACAGGGAAGAAGCTGTTGACAAAACTCTACACCAATTCCTGCTTTAAAAACAGCAAACAGGAACTGGAGAGGGAGACTTCTTCAGTCTGACAGGCTGTGTTCTCAAAGGGCTTGGAGAGACCCCCACTGGAGCAGCGCTTCCGAGCTGTTCTCAGCCTTGAGCCAGGCCATCAAGCTCCCTGTGCCCTTCATTATCCTCCAGGAGCCTTATTCAAACAAGAAAGCGGAGGGTCACATGTGGCTGGTCTTTTGCACCATGTGTCTCCGCACCTCTCCTGGACCTCCAGGCAGGGAGCTAATGACTTCTGACACAAGGACAGTAAGGACACCGCCCCCCACCCCCAACCCCGCCGCACCAAGATGGGAATCCAGAGCTTAGGCCCAGGGACTAGAGGGTGAACACAGACCCGGGAGCTGGATCAGTGTCCAGAACGCAGACACACTCTGTCTGCGCTGCCCTGTTTGTGACAAGACTCAGAAAGAAATGAGGATCAGAAAAAACCATCCTTGTTTGGAAACAAGACGTTTCGTCACCTGGAGATTCAACGGGAACATTGTGAAATGACCAGAAGGAATGAGAAGAGCTCGGCCCTCTGCACCAGCCGTGCGATCGGCAGCTCTCTAACCAGGCAAAGACGCGTTAGGAAAGGCGCTCGCGCTTTTAGACAAAGTTTTATTAGAGCAGAGCTGCTTCACACTGCTGTGTCAGTTCCCACTGCACAGAAGAGTGAGCCGGCCACACGTAGACGCAGATCCCTCTCTTGCGGATTCCTTCCCGTTTAGGTCCCCACCGTTCCCTGAGAAGAGGCCCCGGCGCCGCACGCAGCAGGTTCTCACTGAAGTGAAATGAGGTCGCTCGGTCGTGTCCGACTCTTTGTGACCCCATGGACTACAGCCTGCTGGGTTCCTCCATCCATGGGATTTTCCAGGCAAGAATACTGGAGTGGGTTGCCATTTCCTTCTTCAGATCTTCCCGACCCAGGGACTGAACCCGGGTCTCCCGCACTGGAGGCCGACGCGTTACCGTCTGAGCCCCCAGGGAGGCCCGCATCAGTTCTGTGTTATACGT
>SJYC01083947.1:0-11933 GCA_006408675.1 Madoqua kirkii | reverse complement strand
GAGCCCGCCTCTCCCCACCCCGCACCTGTGTGGGTCCACACGGCCCCTCCTGAGCCCGCCTCTCCCCACCCCGCACCTGTGTGGGTCCACACGGCCCCTCCTGAGCCCGCCTCTCCCCACCCCGCGCCTGTGGGGTCCACACGGCCCCTCCCGAGCCCGCCTCTCCCCACCCCTCGCCTCTAGGTCATAGGGAGCACCAAGCGGAGTTCCCTGTGCTGTGGAGCAGCCCCCGCTGGCTGGCTGTATTAAACACGGCAGGTACTGTGGGAGGAAGGCAGGGAGAGCCCAGCTGAGGCGGGGTGTGGTTCTCCACCTGGTGTGGAGGCAACAAGGAAGTGAGAACACAGAGGAAGCCTTGGTGCCCCGAGGACAGGGAGCAGAGGGCTGCTGGGGATGACCAGCTCAGGGGGTGGGGGGTTCGCCCCAGAGCATGGAGGCCCATCTGCTCTCAGCCTGCAGTGAAGGGGGGTCCTGGGCTCTGTTCTCAGCATGGAGTGAAAGGGGGTCATGGCTCTGGGCTAGGAGCGCCCCATGGCTGGGAGCAGGTGCAGAGGTGTGGGTGGGGTAGGGGACCCCTGGGGGCCGTGCATGTGGCAGGCAAAGGTGGGAGCCGTGAGCTGAGTGGAGGGTGGATTTCATGAGACATCCTTGGAGCCCAGGTATACTCAGGGTCAACATGCCTGGGTTCCTGACTCAGGTGATGACAGAGAGGAATCGAGAAGCCCCCACAGACTTGCAGACAAGCAGCAGGCGCCCCCGAGGGGTGGGCAGGGTCGGGCCTGGCGTTGAGAGGCCTGAAACGTGCAGGAATGGCTGGGAAATGTCCTCTGTGAAGACAGAAAAGGATGGGGCAGGCAGCTGGAAACAGAACAGAGCTCAGAGATGGACACGGTGACCCTAGGCGCCTCCCGGGCACCCACGGGGCTGCGGGGTGGATGGGGGTCTGGAGTCAGGCAGAGACACTGGGCAGAGATCAGAGCCCCCGAAGCCCACGTCCCTGTCTGAAACCGGGAAGACACGCTCCGTCCTGGAGGAACCCTGACCACCAGCATCGAGAGGGGCGGGCAAGAGCCCCGAGGAGACAGAAGAGGGCCCGGAAGGCGCAGGACACAGGCCGGCCCCACACGGTTCCATCAGAGAGCTGCCCTGTGGCTTTGCCGAGAAGGTAAACATGAGTGGAGCTGCCAGGCTTGGTTCATCTGGTGGAACAAACTCAGCAAACCAGCAAGCGCAATCAACATTGGCTTATTTTAGAAATTAACTCATAATGCTCCGATTAGAAACCAATTGGGGTTTAATAGCTGGAAAATAAAGTTATTTTTATTATTTTAATGGAGGAATTCTACACCCTTATCCTCCCTGTTTACTAGGCAGTGTGGAGGTGTAGCCTCGGTGAGCTCGTGATAAGACTAGCGAATTAATCATTCCTTCAATCTGCGTCTTGGCCCCCCAGGCCAGTGCCCTGGGTCTTCCCACCCTAAGTCCCCCCAGGGCTCACCATCCCGGGCAGCCATCGAGACTGGGGACTTGACGGCTGAGCATCCTCTGTTCAGCGATACAGCAGCAGTCGGTATTCTTGTCCGCGCTACAACTAAGCTTGATCCTGAAGACACAGAAAAGCTTAAGAGAAGCTTAAGCTCCTGGCCTCCGTGTGGCCCTCTGCTGGGGGTCACTTTCATTCATTTCGTCCTTTCTCTGGGCCGGCGGCCCTCCCCACGCAGAGCTGCAGGTGACCTTGGCTCCCACAGGAGCAGTGCTCCAGGGCCACCCCGCCTCCCGTGCTGGTCTCTGGAGCCAAGAGTGGACTTACTCCCCTGTGCAACGGGCCACCTCCAGGCCGTGCCCTGGGCGAAAGCTGGGGGAGGGTGTCAGGCCACCTCGGGGGGACACTCTCCCGTCTCTTCCTGGCTCCCCAGGCGGAGTGTGCTAGACTCTACCCACGACGCCCTCACTCCAGGGCACTCTGCGTCCAACCTGCTGGGACACTCCTCGTCCGCTTCAGTCTCCCCCCGCCCCTTCCCAGAGTCCTCTCTGCACCACAGGGGAGAAGACTGAGGTCCAGGCTTCTGGTGCCTCTGCTTTAAGGGAACAAACAAGGGAGGGCCGGAACAGGAATAAGTCCAGCTCCCCCAGGTCGCCCCAGAGCGAGGCCTTTGCCCTTCCCTCATGGAGCTCTCCCAGGCCTCCTCCTCAGGGACGGTCTCACCCAGCAAGGCCGGGAAACACCACCCCGGCTTGGAGCAGAGTGGCTTCGGAAGCCAGAGATGGAGCTGGGGAGGGGAACACTGGGGCTCTGGAGTTGGCAGCTGCTGCAAACTACGACATGCAGAATGGGCAATCAGCACGGCCCTACCATCCAGCACAGGGGGCACCTCCGGTCTCCTGGGATAAAGCGTCGTGGGAGAGAGCATGTCTAAGTAGTCCTGGCGGCTCAGACGGTAAAGAACCCGCCTGCCGTGCAGGAGACCCAGGTTCAATCCCTGGGTCAGGAAGCTCCCCTGGAGACGGGAACTGCTACCCACTCCAGTATTCCTGTCTGCAGAATCCCGTCAGAGGAGTCTGGCAGGCGCTAGTCCACGGGGTCGCAGGAGTCAGACACGACGGAGCAGTAAGCACGCACGTGTGTAACTGAGTCAGCAAGCGGCGCAGAGATTAGCACCGCATCGGAGACCACCTGCTTCAGTTAAATAGACAGACGCTTTCTAAATCCTAAGACGGAGGCTTCCCTGGTGGCTCAGTGACAATGAGCCCGCCTGCCAGCGCAGGAAGCGTGGGTTCAGTCCCCGGGCTGGGAAGATCCCACAGCCCAGGGAGCAAGCACGCCCGCGCCCCACAGAGAGAAGCCGCCGCAGGAGGGCCGGTGCCGCAGCCCCAGGGCGGCTCCACTCGCCGCAGCCAGAGAGAAGCCCGCTCGCAGCAGTGAAGGCCCAGCGCAGCCAAAGGTAAATAAATTTTAAAAATGTTAAATAGAATCGTTCTCTAGTAGTAAAAACCAAAGGTGGATCTTCCTGGCCAATGTGACGACTCATTCTTTAATCTTTTTGCTGGAAGGTAATTGTAGATTCAGCCGGAGTTGTACGAAATGATACCGGGCGATGCTCACAGCCTCTCCAGGGGCCCCGCCCTGCACACTGGGCGCACCTTGAGGAGCTGAGTCTATCGGAGTCAGCATGCTGGCGTCAGCCTGGCCAGGAAACAGAATATTCCCCGGCCAGGCCCCTGCTTTGTCCTTTCACACGCGCGTCCACATCCATCCTACCCACCCCTCCTCCTAAGCCCAGCAACCTGGCCTCCGCTTTATTTGGTCATCTTTGTCTCAATCTAGGACCCGGGGAGACAGGACAGTGTTTAGACAACCCCCTGGGCATAATTGCCCAGGATGCCTTATACCAAGGCCCCCAGGATCACAGCCAAGGCCTGGGAGATGAGGAAGCCTGCAGGTTATCCAGAACGCGTCCTGCTTGAACGGCATGCTTACTCTGGGCAAGAGGCTGAACAAGTCGGGGGGGGGGTTAGTTTACCAGCTCCAGAGCCAGCAGGGACTGACGACACTCACGTCCGTCCTCAGAGCTGACGGCCCCGTGGACCTGAGGAGATGTTCCCACTGCCGCTTCTCCTTTCTGCAGCGCCCCTTCTGTTGCGACGTCCACAAGTGTCCTTGTCAGCACACGCGTGTCAGGAAGTGAGACTTCAGCTGCTTGGTCTGCACGGCTGTGCGTTTATTTGGGTTCCTGACCTCCTTGTCTCTTTTCCCTACAGCACTTTCAAAAATCTTCTGCCAAATGTTGCCCTTTAGGCAGAGTCTGTTTCTCCTTCTGATTTCTGTGTTTGAATTAAGGCTCAGATTCCAGGTTTCACTTCCTCAACACACGAGAAGACAGGCATGTCCCCTCAGCTCCCTCTTCTACTCCTGAATTCTCATCAGAAGCAGGGTATCGAGGGGACTGGGCAGGAGGGAGATTTGCTTTCCTCTTAGGGGTCCTGACTGGGAAGCTGGAGCTGGAAACAGGGCAGAAGCTGGGACAGGTCTGGGCTGATGAACGCCGTGACCGGGGCCCTCCTGCCGGCTGGCCGGGCACCTCCATCAGTAACTGCCATCCAGCCTCCATCATCCTCTCCCTGCTTCCCCTCCTGCGGCAACGTGAAGCGAGGCTGTACCTCCAAGCAGAAATGATCCCACCCTCATTAGCTCTTTCCATTACACATCGTTTCATAAGCCGTTTTCCGTCTCCGCAAGCAGGCCCGCCGTCCATCCTGTGAGATATGGTCCCCCACACCATGTTTATAGGGGCCCATGTTCCACTTTATGAACATGGGTTCATGAATGAGTCTAATGGAGTCCTCAGGTGGTTTGTAAATTCCACTGTTTAGACAGCACTGTGATGAACGTTCTTACAGCCTCGTCTCTGCGGAACCCACTGGAAGAGCCGTCAGTGCTTCCTCAGGACAGACTGTCCTGAGCACCACACAAGGCGATCCGCTAACGGCCCGAGACTTCAGGCCTTTCCTTCACGTTTGCAGACCTCCTCCCTGAAAACAATGTGCACTTAAACAGCACTGTGTGAGTCGCATTTTCTGAAAGCCACGCCACTCCTGGGTGTGGAAGAATGTGGGAGGAGGCTGGCGGGCGCGGCGGTGGCCGCTCCCCAGGACTGGCGCAGTCATGGGGGGGGTTAGTTTACCAGCTCCAGAGCCAGCAGGGACTGACGACACTCACGTCCGTCCTCAGAGCTGACGGCCCCGTGGACCTGAGGAGATGTTCCCACTGCCGCTTCTCCTTTCTGCAGCGCCCCTTCTGTTGCGACGTCCACAAGTGTCCTTGTCAGCACACGCGTGTCAGGAAGTGAGACTTCAGCTGCTTGGTCTGCACGGCTGTGCGTTTATTTGGGTTCCTGACCTCCTTGTCTCTTTTCCCTACAGCACTTTCAAAAATCTTCTGCCAAATGTTGCCCTTTAGGCAGAGTCTGTTTCTCCTTCTGATTTCTGTGTTTGAATTAAGGCTCAGATTCCAGGTTTCACTTCCTCAACACACGAGAAGACAGGCATGTCCCCTCAGCTCCCTCTTCTACTCCTGAATTCTCATCAGAAGCAGGGTATCGAGGGGACTGGGCAGGAGGGAGATTTGCTTTCCTCTTAGGGGTCCTGACTGGGAAGCTGGAGCTGGAAACAGGGCAGAAGCTGGGACAGGTCTGGGCTGATGAACGCCGTGACCGGGGCCCTCCTGCCGGCTGGCCGGGCACCTCCATCAGTAACTGCCATCCAGCCTCCATCATCCTCTCCCTGCTTCCCCTCCTGCGGCAACGTGAAGCGAGGCTGTACCTCCAAGCAGAAATGATCCCACCCTCATTAGCTCTTTCCATTACACATCGTTTCATAAGCCGTTTTCCGTCTCCGCAAGCAGGCCCGCCGTCCATCCTGTGAGATATGGTCCCCCACACCATGTTTATAGGGGCCCATGTTCCACTTTATGAACATGGGTTCATGAATGAGTCTAATGGAGTCCTCAGGTGGTTTGTAAATTCCACTGTTTAGACAGCACTGTGATGAACGTTCTTACAGCCTCGTCTCTGCGGAACCCACTGGAAGAGCCGTCAGTGCTTCCTCAGGACAGACTGTCCTGAGCACCACACAAGGCGATCCGCTAACGGCCCGAGACTTCAGGCCTTTCCTTCACGTTTGCAGACCTCTCCCTGAAAACAATGTGCACTTAAACAGCACTGTGTGAGTCGCATTTTCTGAAAGCCACGCCACTCCTGGGTGTGGAAGAATGTGGGAGGAGGCTGGCGGGCGCGGCGGTGGCCGCTCCCCAGGACTGGCGCAGTCACGGTCCTTGTGACGCTCCCAAGCCCTCAGGGCTTCCCTGCTGCTCAGCCAGTGGAGAATCTGCCTGTGATGCAGGAGACTTGGGCTTCATCCCCAGGTCTGAAGATCCCCTGGAGAAGGGAACAGCTACCCACTCCAGTATTCCTGCCTGGAGAATTCCACAGACAGAGGAGCCTGGTGGGCTACAGCCCATGGGGCCACGGAAAGTCAGACACAACTGAGCGACTGATACTTCCCGCCCTTCAGTGCAGCAGTTAGAGGAGACGCCGCTCAGCCTGGACAGACCCGGCCCGCCTTCCCATCCAGGCCCCCCTCCCTGGGCTCTCCCCACTTCTGCTCCAGGCTCACCGGCGGCCCCAGCTCAGCCCCTAGGGTCTCTGCTCAGACCTCTTAGCACTGGGAGTCCTCACCCTCCCGCCCACTGCCCCCCATCCCAGCCCTCTCTCCACCCATCTGCTCAGAGGTGGGGCCTGCATGCCAGGTGTTCATTTGGCCCTCAACCCCCGGCACAGTCAAACCATTTTCAGAGAGTCCATCGTGGGACCTGTTCCCCACCCTACTCCGGAGGACAGGCTCCAGTGAGGTGGGTGCAACCATGCCAGCTACATGCCCGCTGGTGCCAGGTGGCAGTGCCTGATATCTCACCAGGCGCCTGGGTAAGGGAGTGAGTGGGCGAAGGGCCTTTGCCAGCCTTTCCGCCTTTCTGTTGAATGAATGAATAAAGTCGCTCAGTTGTGTTCGACTCTTTGCGGCCCCGTGGACTGTAGCCTATCAGGCTCCTCCATCCATGTGATTTTCCAGGCAGTAGTACTGGAGTGGATTGCCATTTCCTTCTCCAGCGGATCTTCCCGACCCAGGGATGGAACCTGGGTCTCCCGCACTGCGGGCAGACGCTTTAACCTCTGAGCCACCAGGGAGGTCACACTGAAGAGTCTCCCCCTCTCTTGAGCTGCACCAGGCCTTGTCTCCGTGTTAACCGTTTCCCAGCCGTGGCAAAGCCGCTTCCTCCTCGTGGTCTGCAGTCAGATCACTCTGGAGGCCTTTGAACTGGACTTACTTGTAAGCCACAGTCATACTGACTGTTTTCAGTCAACAGGCAGAAAGGCTTACTGTTTTCTGCCTCTGGCTCCGTTCTGAACACCGAGTTGTCTCCACAAAGGTTGTACCGACAGCCCTGTCTTCTTTTCTGGTTTCTCTGTTTACAGCAAAATCGTTAATCCTGTTGGGATTTGCTCAGGATCCAGAGCAGGGCTGACTGCTCCTTCCTGAGTCTAACTGGATCCTTTCGCTCCGCCCGGGTGTCCTTGCAGCTCCTCTGCACAGGGCAGGTCCAGAGAGGGAGCCCCGCGCGCACCCCCTCTCCCTAACCGGTCGGACTCTCCGCATCCACCCCTGCCCACGGCCAGGCTCCAGCCTCTGCTCCTCTGGGGCCCGGTGTGTTTGCAGGTGGTGCCCCCCACCCCACCCATCAGAGCACAGTGGTCAGCAAGCCTCCCAGCTGCCCCCTGAAGCTGGTCGCCGAGCCGACGCCCCCTGCGGCCCTCGTGTGGCCCCTTCATCTCAAACTATAGAGCACGCGGGCAACTGAAAGCGCAGCAGCCAACCTGCCCTCAGAGAGCCTGTCCTCTCTCACGGAGACCCTGCGACCAGCAAGGAGCCTCCCCTGGAGCCTGTGGGGGTCACTGGGCCGGAGGGAGCCCCCTATTTTCCCGCTCTGGCACACTGGGCGAGACGCTCACTGAAGCAGAGTTGGCAACTTGTTTTCCAGACTCTGGTGTGTTCCTCCCTTTTGTGTGGATCTTCATCCCTTTCAAACATGGTCTAGGTACCCGGCCGGGCTGAATTATATATTTGGAAATTAACCTTTATCATTTAAAACTAGCTATGTGGAGCTCCCATGGAGTACACACACCCCTTTTCTGGGAAAGCTTCTGGAAGACCCCAGCATGTGACAGGCTGCCAGAAGTCCCCACCAGAGATGTCTGTTCGCCTCTGTGTGGGAAGAAGGCGCGCACGTGCCCTAGGGTCAGGGGGCCCAAGGGCCCAGGGCTAGCAGGTGATGGGGGGCTGGGGCGTCAGATCAGACCAAGAGGTCCCCGGGGGAACGTGGAGAGTGGGCGAGCCCCGCGGGGCCCGTGTTCCTGACGTGCCAGCCGGGGCTGCCCTGGGCCCGTGTCTGAGCTGCTGCATGAGGGCTCGTGGATGTGCTGATCGAGGCCACCTGGGCAAGGACAGAGGGAAGCCTCGCACCCCTGCAGACCCTTCCCAGGAACTGGACCTCGAAGAGAACACGAAGATCTCTGAGAAGGCAGACGCGGCGGCGCTGTTCACGGATCTGTCTTATAAATGAATGAATGGACTGTTTGCATTTGAACTGTTGGGTGTGCATCTAACAATAAAATGATGGGGACATTCTCAGTCAGAAATATTCCCCCAAAATCTGCACCCTCTGGCTGCTGAGGGCTCCACAAACACCCCAACAGCCTCACCAGCCTCAGTGAGGCGCAGCGAGCGAGGGCCTGTCAGAGGCACCGACAGAAGGGACCAGGCGTCGGAACTGCCCGCCTGGGCCGGGAGGACGCCTCCTCCTCTCTGAGCCCCCAGCGCGGCAGGGCAGGCCCTCAGGTGCCTGCTGGGGGTCCTGCCCACAGCCCCTCGGGAGCGTCCCGTGGTGCCCGTGTGTGCCAGTGGCCCCTAATCACGCCGTCTCCAGCATCTCACCCTGCGCTTACATAGCCAGGGACCCTAGTCCCTCCCAGACCAGCCAAGAGCAGGGCCACCTCAGAAGCGTGGCTCTGGAGGCCAGGCCGGAGGGCACCCTCAGGCACCGGGCACGCGGGCCTCCGTGCTGTGTGCCGACCCCCGGGGCACAGGCCTCTGGCAGCTTGAGTTTCCAGGAGGCTGCGCGTCACCGGCCGTGCTTGGGCGTCACTCTCGCATCCGCCCAAGCCGCGAGGCCTGCTGCTCCGAGAGACGCGCCGGCGCGCTCGGCTGGCCGCAGGGCTGGGCGTCCGGAGAGCGGAAAGTCCCTGCCGCAGGCGCGTGTGCGGTGTGGCTGCGCAACGCCTGAGCAGCCCTGTGTGCGGCACCGCAAAGCTGCCAGAGCCAGTGACCCCGAGAGCGTGAGCCACGCGTCCCTCTCCGTCTGCTCCCCTCCCAGGGCAGACGCAAGCTCGCCACACCAGCAGCAGGGACGTGGGATCCGGTGGGAAGATCCCTGGACCGAGGGACCAGCCAGGAGACCTTGAAAAAGGGCCCATTCCTGTACTTTGATACGGGCGAGCATAGGAGTTACTCCAGGCCCATGGACTATTAAATCAAGGACCCCAGTTACCAGCTTTGCAAGGAAAATGGTGGATTCAAATGCAAACTGTTGCTCCTGTTCAGTCACTAAGTCGCATCTGATTCTTTGCAGCCCCGTGACCTGCAGCGCGCCAGGCTGCCCTGTCCTTCACCACCTCTTGGAGTCTGATTAAACTCATGTCCGTCGAGTCAGTGATGCCATCCAGTCATCTCACCCTCTGCAGTCCCTTTAGGCAAGATGAAATCTAGGCTTCTCCGTCTGCTCTGAAATTCTGTCTTCACAGAGAAAAGTCACTCCTTTCTTGCTTTTTACTCTTATCTTTCTTACTTTCTTCTGGATTTTTCTGTGGTCCCAGTCGAATCTATTTTAGTACCTGTATCATTTATGGAGAACACAAGAAGTTCAGCCTTAGAATAGTTATTTTAAATGTAATAAATTTTGAGTCATGAACAAGCTCTTTGATTGTCCTCTAAATCTAGTCGCAGCTCTAACCAGGCTGATGTGAAGGCACCTGTCAGCATTGCCACAGTAATGCTGAGTAAGAAGCCACCCTTCAGACCCGGAGGTTCCTGTAAGGTGCGATTATTCTACACTGACCAGTCCACAGGGCGACCGCAGGCTGACCGACGCGCTTCTCCAGCGCTCATGTCTGCTCCATGAGGGATGACGCTGTGCCCAGAGAAGAGGGGTAGAGCCACCAGGAGCCAGACCCAGGGCCCCCAGAGGTTCCAGAGCCAGGACCCACGTCTGCTCACCTCTGACGCCCCACTGGCCTCAGCAGACACGTGGCCAAGCCCAGATGTGCTGAGAAGGAAAGATGCATTCCAAACGAAGCGGCTGGAGGAGCCATTAAACACTTGCTGAGTAACAATTTAGGGCTCCTGTGCGTAACCCACCCACACATCAGACGAGGCAGGTCCATCTGCAAATAGGCCTGATGCTGGGAAGCAGCCATGGGCTGGAGTCGACATCAGAGCCCGAAATCACAGACTCCAACTTGGCGCCTCGTGGAGGAGAGAGCAGCAAACTGTGCGAGCTTGTCAGTTTGCAGAAGACACTCAAGCCACTGTCTGCCACCCAGGTCTGAAGCGTCTCTCCGCAGACAAGAGAAAGCCTCCCTGGAAACCGCAACTCTTCAACAATTGTGAGACTGTGATTACAGTCAGCGTTAGTCAGATCCATTTCCCCATGGACACAGTCATTCTGAGATTATTATTAATAACCACTCAAGTTCTATCAGAAGCTCTCTTCAAATGTCAATTACATTTGAGAGTTGAAATCTAAACAGGATTACAGTTCACATGTTGCGGAAAAATATTAGCCCAAAGTCAACAGTTCAGTTCAGTCGCTCAGTTGTGTCTGACTGTCTGCGACCCCATGAACTGCAGCACGCCAGGCCTCCCTGTCCATCACCAACTCCCAGAGTTTACTCAGACTCATGTCAACTGAGTCAGTGATTCCATCCATCTCATCCTCTGTCGTCCTCTTCTCCTCCTGCCTTCAGTCTTGCCCAGCATCAGAGTCTTTTTCAATGAGTCAGTTCTTTGCATCAGATGGCCAAAGAATTGGAGTTTCACCTTCAGCATCAGTCCTTTCAATGAAAGTTCAGGTCTGATTTCCTTTAGATTGGACTGCTTGGATCTTCTTGCAGTCCAAGCGACTCTCAAGAGTTTTCTCTAGCATGAAAGTTCAAAAGCATCAATTCTTTGGCACTCAGCTTTCTTTATGGTCCAACTCTCACATCCATACATGACAACTGGAAAAACCATAGCTTTGACTAGATGGATCTTTGTTGGCAAAATAAAGTCTCTGCTTTTTAATATGCTGTCTAGGTTGGTTATAGCTTTTCATCCTAGAGGCAAGCCTCTTTTAAGATCATGGCTGCAGTCTCCATCTGCAGTGATTTTGGAGCCCAAGAAAATAAAGCCTGTCACTATTTCCATTGTTTCCGCATTTGCCATGAAGTAATAGGACCAGAAATGGAACAACAGACTGGTTCCAAATTGGGAAAGGAGTATGTCAAGGCTATATATTGTCACCCCATTTATTTAACTTCTATGCAGAGTATATCATGAGAAACACTGGGCTGGATGAAACACAAGCTGGAATCAAAATTGACTGGAGAAATATAAATAACTTCAGATACACAGATGACAACACCCTTATGGCACAAAGTGAAGAAGAACCTCTTGATGAAAGTGAAAGAAGAGTGTGAAAAAGTTGGCTTCACACTCAGCATTCAAAAACCTAAGATTATGACATCAGTCCTATCACTTCATGGCACATAGATAGGGAAACAATGGAAACAGTGAGAGATTTTATTTTCTTGGGCTCCAAAATCACTGAAGATGGTGAGTGCAGCCATGAAATTAAAAGACGCTTACTCCCTGGGAGAAAAGCTATGACCAACTTAGACAACATATTAAAAAGCAGAGACTTCGTTTTGCCAACAAAGTTTCATCTAGTCAAAGCTTTGGTTTTTTCCAGTAGTCATGAATAGACGTGAGAGCTGGACCATAAAGAAAGCTGAGTGCCGAACAACTGATGATTTTGAACTGTGGTGCTAAAGAAGACTCTTGAGAGTCCCTTGGACTGCAAGGAGATCCAACCAGTCCATCCTAAAGGAAATCAATTCTGAATGTTCACTGGAACGACTGATGCTGAAGGTGAAACTCCAATAGTTTGGCCACCTAATGCAAAAAACTAATTCATTGGAAAAGACCCTGATGTTGGGCAAGATTGAAGGCAGGAGGAGAAGGGGACAACAGAGGATGAGATGGTTGGATGGCATCACCAACTCAATGGA
>SJYC01083946.1:0-34583 GCA_006408675.1 Madoqua kirkii | reverse complement strand
GGAAGAAAAGTTATGACCAACCTAGATAGCATATTGAAGAGCAAAGACATTACTTTGCCAACAAAGATCCATCTAGTCAAGGCTATGGTTTTTCCAGTGGTCATGTATGGATGTGAGAGTTGGACTGTGAAGAAGGCTGAGTGCTGAAGAATTGATGCTTTTGAACTGTGGTGTTGGAGAAGACTCTTGAGAGTCCCTTGGACTGCAAGGAGATCCAACCAGTCCATTCTGAAGGAGATCAGCCCTGGGATTTCTTTGGAAGGAATGATGCTAAAGCTGAGACTCCAGTACTTTGACCACATCATGCGAAGAGTTGACTGATTGGAAAAGACCCAATCCCCCCCTCTGCTGGGAGGGATTGAGGGGCGGGAGGAGAAGAGGACGACCGAGGATGAGATGACTGGATGGCATCATGGACTCAATGGATGTGAGTCTGAGTGAACTCCGAGATGGTAATGAACAGGGAGGCCTGGTGTGCTGCGATTCATGGGGTAGCAAAGAGTCAGACACGACTGAGCGACTGAACCTAACTGAATACTTCTGAAAATAAGATTATCAGTATATAAAAATGATTCTCCCATGCTTCCAAAACTGTCCCATGTGCCACCAAGACCCACCTATTTGGTGGACTGATCCGCCACGCACCTCAGGGAACAGAGGTCCTGCCTTAAACAGACCATCCATGTCTGTCTCAAGGATGATCAGCTTTTGGGTTTAAGCCAAACCATAGATGGCTTCTCACCAATGTAGCAAAGTTTTAATCTCAAACAGTTGCCTTTTGAGTTGGTGTGGAGGCCCCACAGGGTCAAGGCCTGGGTGCTGCCTGCAGGGGAGGGTGGGCCTGGTCTACAGCTGACCTCTGGGGTAGCTGCTGCCACCGCCCCACCTGCCTGCTCCGGAGAGGCAAGCCATGTCCACCTGATGTTTGTCACAGAGAAGGAACAGATGAGGTTACTCTTCAGGTTCCTTGCCTGCTGTGATCAGCGGTTTATTTGTTTTTCCCTTGGGGACTTAAAGCCCACTGTCGTCTCCCTGTCTATGGACCCTCTTTGTTCTAATCCAGGGTTTGTACGTTCACATCTTACACAACAGAGATCTCTGGAAACTGGGTCAGTCTCTAGGAAAGCATGAACAAACAAGCAAACACACAAACGCATAGATGAGAAAAGTACGAAAACTGAACAGGAACCGACAGCGCGACCGTTGTTTGCGAGAGCGATCTGGGCTGACTGTCACCTGCTGCACGCACGGGGTCGTTTTCCCGGTTTCCCCAAGTGACTTCTCCATCTTATCAATATTATCTACCACATAAAAGGGCAAGTTCCCTAGCTCCTAATTCCTAGCAGATGCTCAATTTTGTTTGATCCTCTGCGCTTGGGTTTCTGCCTCCCAAAAGCTCGCCCGTGTTTTTCCCTTTTCCTTTCATCACTTTCTGATTGTTTCCTTTTCAAAGCAAGCCATGGCGCAGCTTTTCCTCTGGGCCCCATCCAGGGCCGACGCACGGGTATTTGTCTGAGGATGGTGTGGGCTCAGCACCTTATATGCGGACCGGTCCAGCCCCACACTTGGCAGGGATGGCGCAGCCCCACCACCCGGCCACCCGCCCTGCCGAAGACAAACTACAGACACCAACCTTGCCCTGATAAACAGCCCCCGGTGTCAAAGAACTAAGTCGTGTGCTGTGCTGTGCTGTGCTTAGTAGGTCGGTCATAAGCCACTCTTTGCAACCCCATGGACAGTAGCCCTCCAGGCTCCTCTGTCCACGGGGATTCACCAGGCAAGAATACTGGAGGAGGTTGCCATGCCCTCCTCCAGGGAATCTTCTAAACTCAGGGACTGAACCCAGGTCTCCCACACTGCAGGCAGATTCTTTACCATCTGAATCATGAGGGAAGCTCAAGAATCCTGGAATGGGTAGCCTATCCCTTCCCCAGGAGATCCTCTCCAGGCATGATATGACACATGCAGGACAGGAACTCATCACCAACCCACATTTGCCTCCCTGGGTGAGCACTCTCAAGCTTGTTGCCTCTCCCTACAACTTCCAAGCATTTTAAAGGCCATAGGAGTCTTTCTTGCGAGACTTTCCTGGTGGCTCAGACAGTAACGAATCTGCCTGCAATATGGGAGACCTGGGTTCAGTCTCCATGCTGGGAACCTCCTTTGGAGAAGGGAACGGCTCCCCACTCTAGAATTCTTGCCTGGAGAATCCCATGGACAGAGGAGCCTAGCGGGCTACAGTCCTTGGGGTCGCAGAGAGTTGGACATGACTGAGATAGTATCACTTCCAGGGTCTTCCAGGGGTTTGAGCTGTCCCAAAGTTCTTGGCCCTGACAGGCAGGCTCTCCGCCAGCAAGTCCAAGGTCATGCTAAGCACAAGGCATTGCAAGGCAGCTCCAACCAGCAGACAAAACAAGACACCTGCAGAGATTCCGGCATGAGGGACTGGAAGGTCTCCATCCAGACCCACCAACTTGGCGTCATGAGCAGACTCTCTAGAGCGAAGGCTCGGCACGGACCTGACCCGCCCCCAGCACGCGGAGGCCGCCTTTCCAGTGCAGCCAGTGTGATGGAGCCTGGGTGGCACTGACAGCGTGTTCACGAGTCAAGAGGAGGAGCCAGAGATGGCGGCTCACGGGGGTGGTCAGACATCCGTGCATTCACTTAATAAAATTATGCCCACACCTGCTCTGGGCGTGGGTCACAGAAGCGGGTTGACTGCGAGAGGCGTGCTCGCCAGCCTGGGGCGGGGAGACACAGACACGGCTGTGTGCTGGGAGGGGCGGGCGCGGCCCGCGCGCTGCCCACAGCCTCGCGTTCCCTTTAAGGCTCCAGGCGCCTGCTCGCCCAGGCACCCTGCTCGGGTTTATTTCCGGCTCTGCAGCGGTGCCAGGCTGGACCCCGACCCGACGCCGGCCCGTGGAGTCCGCCACGTCCCCGGGCTGATACCTGTGGCCCTGCCTCATCAATAACACTTTAAATGGCTTCTAAATTGCTTCATTTATTAAATATTCACCATGAGAATGGAAGATTGGGTGATTCATTTTAGTGAAAGGGCTTTGTTTTTCCCCCTAAAAACTTTCTGGAAAAACATCCCATAATGATTACAGGCCTCAGGCAAGTCCAGCAGGAGAAGAGAGAGGTATCTTTTCAAGAGATAAATGAGAGACTAGGATCAGAGAGGCATCATTGTTCTTTAACAAGACAGGGACTGCAGGCCGTGGCAGAGCGGGGGCCACGCTCCCTTCCACCAGGCCTCCAAGCCCTCACAAGCATGCTGCGCTGCGATCATTGCTCACCATTCCTGAGGCCGCTGGCTGGCCAGAGAGCCAGGTCCTCAAGCCAGGTCCCCCAGATGAGGGTGGACCTCTATTGTGCACACAGGTGCTTGGGCCCCAGCGTCCCCCCAGGCAGCTCATAAACAGAGTGCTCAGCACATAAATGCAGCAGCCAAGCCCTGAACAGCAGATCTATTACCCACATGCTTGAACCCTTCATTAGGAAAACAAAGCATATATACTGTAAAATAATAGAACATTATGGGAAAATACCTGTGATCTCTGCCCTTGCTTGCCGGCATGGGGCTCCTAATTCTCTTGGAATTTTCTGAGTAATTAGCGCACTTTTTGTTGTAGTGAGGCAACTCCAGGTGGGCTTCCCGATGTGGGCTCATCGCCCGAAAGACCAAGGCACGATTAGAAACTTGACCTTGCAGCCCCTTCCTCACCCCCAGGACGGGCTGGACACTGGGCTAATACTGATCATGCCCAGGTGATGAAACCGCCACGGAATCCCAATGGTTCGGATTCAGGGGACTGCTAGACTGGTGAACACACGCCAGCTCCACGAGGACAGATGCCCCTCAGGACCCCCCAGACCCCAGGATCTGGCTCCTCCTCTGGGTCCCTGATCACGTCCTTTCCACGTAATAAACCAGTGAATATGAGTGTGCCCTGAGCTACGGGGGCCACCCTAGCAAGTTACGGAATCCGAGGACGGGGCGTGGGAAGCCCTGACTTGGAACCAAAGGCTGTGAGTAACCTGGGGGCCAGCGTCTGAAGGTCAAGTGGGGCTGAGTCCTCAGCCCGCGGGATCAGACACTAACCCCAGGGAGACGAGGTCAGAACCAAGTCACCTGCAGGAAGCCCAGCTGATGCCACGGAGCTGCCTGCTAGGGAAAGCTCACGTGGGTCCAGTGTCAGAAGGGGAGGTGCCCCAGCTGTGAGGATAAAGGACACTCAGGAAAAAGACTGAGTTTCCCCAAAATAGAAATGCTTTTCGGAGAAGGCAATGGCACCCTACTCCAGCGCTCTTGCCTGGAGAGTCCCATGGATGGAGGAGCCTGGTAGGCGGCACTCCGTGGGGTCGCTAAGAGTCCGACAAGACTGAGCGACTTCCCTTTCACTTTTCACTTTCATGCATTGGAGAAGGAAATGGCAACCCACTCCAGTGTTCTTGCCTGGAGAATCCCAGGGATGGGGAGCCTGGTGGGCTGCCGTCTACGGGGTCACACAGAGTCGGACACGACTGAGGCAACTCAGCAGCAGCTTTGCTGTTGTCGTTGTTTAGTCACTGGTTTGTGTCTGACCCCTTGTGACCCCGTGGACTGTAGCCCGCCAGGCTCACCTGTCCTCGAGTTCTCCAGGACACTGGAGTGTTGCCATTCCCTTCTCCAGGGGATCTTCCCAACTCAGGGATCAAATTCATGTCCCCTGCATTGCAGGCAGATTCTTTACCACTGAGCCACCTGGGAAGCCAGACACTGTAGAAGCTAGACACATATAGACTAATTATGAAAAAGATTAATCCTCACACATGCAGACATGATAACACTGAGATGATCAAATGTCAAAAACACCAATTAACTTGAAATGCTTTTTTCTCCAAAATACAATTCTCACATCATGGAGCCTAGTCTGGGTCATTGCAGCTGCATAGTGAGCTTAGAGGCTGGGAAGCTCCAGTCTCCCAACTTTCTTCATCTTTGTCAGGATTGACTGGAATGCTCCGATAACTTGAATTTTTACAAGAATTTTAGAATCAAGTGTCTATTTCTTCAAAGAAATCAGCTGAGATCTGCCAGGAATTGTGTTGAATCTGTCAATCAGTTGGGGAGATTTTGGAGGTAATTCTTAATTTATTTTCTCCACTATTTTCTACCTTTTCACAGATTCCTCTCTAACACTACTTCCTTCCCTTTGCTTATTTAGCTATCACCTAATCTTAAAGTGGAAGATGACATTGTTGACTTGAGACCTTTCTTCTTGGAATATAGTCACTTACAGCTATAAATTTTCCTCTAAATGATGCTTTAGCTGCCAATGCTTAGAAGACTTCTTTGAAGAAATGGACAAGATGCATCCCTTAAGTTTCAGTATTTGAATTTTTGCTTTGATTCATCTCAAAGCTTTTTCTGATTTCACTTCCTATTCCTTCACTGAACCATTGAATATTTAAAGATGTGCTATTTAATTTCCAGACAATTGTGAATTCTACAACTTTCCTTGTTACTGACTTCTAACTTTATTCTGCTGTGGCTTGAGAACACACTTTGCACAGTCTCAGACTTGTCAATATACTAAGGATTGTTTTATGGTCCAAGAGGCGGTCTGTGCTAGAGAGTGTTCCAGACACAGAGAGAGAGCGTCTGAGGTATCCTCTGCCACTGCTGAGTGAAATCCCGTGTCATTTTTCTCATTCTGTTGTTCTGAGTTGTGTCCTCAGTTCTTTCCCTGAAGATGACAACTAGTAACCTCAGCTTCCTCCTCTCTGGTTCGATGGACACCAGTTCAATTTCAGGAGCATTAAAAAGCCTGCTCCTATAAGCTGTCTCCCCAGCTCTGTGCTTTCACGGTCATACACTTTACGCCGTTATACGCTGATTGCTGTCAACAGACTGATCATTCCTGCTTTACGCAACTGTCTTTCAAGTCAGTTCTATAGATTAATGTTTTCATCAAATTTGAGAAGTTTTCAGCCACTTTATCAAACATTCTCTCTGATGCTTCACCTCTCTTCTCTCCTTCTGGGGCTCCCATTATGAATATTTTGATGTATTTCATGGTGTGCCACAAGTCTGTGAGTCTTCCTTCATTTTTTTTCTTTCGTTACTTCAGTTTGGGTGATCTCAATCATCCCACTTTTAAGTTTCCTCATTCTTTCTTCTTCCTGTTCAAATATGCTCTTGAACAACCCTGGTGAAATTTTCCCTTCAGCCATTGTACCTTTCAACTCCAGAAATTGCATTTCATTCTCTTTTATATATAGCTCCTATATCTTTCCTATTACTATATATTTGGTGAGACATGATTCTCATACTTTCCTGTGGGTTTAAGACTTGATTTCTCTTTCTCAGTTCAGTTCAGTCGCTCAGTCGTGTCCAACTCTTTGCGTCCCCATGAATCGAAGCACGCCAGGCCTCCCTGTCCATCACCAACTCCCGGAGTCCACCCAAACCCATGTCCATCGAGTCGGTGATGCCATCCAGCCATCTCATCCTCTGTCATCCCCCTCTCCTCCAGCCCCCAATCCCTCCCAGCATCAGAGTCTTTTCCAATGAGTCAGCTCTTCGCAACAGGTGGCCAAAGTATTAGAGTTTCAGCTTCAACATCAGTCCTTCCAATGAACACCCAGGACTGATTTCCCTTAGGATGGACTCGTTGGACCTCCTTCCATTTCTGGATGGACCTCCTTCCATTTCTGGATGGATTTCCTTCCATTTCTCTCTGTTTACGCTTATTTAAAATAGCTGATTTTAAATCTCTGTTTCTTACATCCACAGTCTGGGCTTCGTCAGGGACCATTTCTATTGATCGTTTTTTCCCTGGATATGGTTCGTAGTTTTTCTTGCTCTGCTTGTCTCATAATCTCTGTTGAAACTGGGCATTTGGAGTACTGTGACATGCGTCTCTGGGAGCTGACTCTCCCCCACCCTCCCCAGGGTTTGACGTTGCTGTTAGATTTGCTTATTGCCGATATCAGTGGGTTTATTTAGCATTTTCCGAATTAATTCTCTAGATTTAGTATTCTTTGTCATGTTTGGACACTAAAGTTTCTGCTTGGTTAGCTGAGCAGTTAGCTAATAACTTGGCAGAGATTTCTAAAACAACTGGAATCCATAACTCTCCCAGTCTTGGTCAGCGGGTTCTGTGAGCACGTCGGGACACACCTCCAGCCCTCAGCCAGACAGCTGGCAACGCTCAGCCTCCACTTCCTGCAAAGCCTTCAGGCCAGAGGTGAGAGTTTAGGGTCTTCTCGGGTCTTCCTAAGTGTCCCTCTGGCCTATACATGCAGGTACTTCCGTGATTCCCCACATTTAAAGGTTTTTAGTTTGTCTCAACTATTATCTACCACCAGGTAGCTGCAAAGTCATTTATTTCCTCTAATTGTTTTTGACAAACTCTTTCCAGGAAAAGGGGCTTTGCTTTGTGCAAGCTCTAAGTTAGGTTAAATAAAGACAACCTTGCATGTGGAGTCCTCCGGGGAACCACCAGACAAGCCCAGCCACGACAGTCCTCTGCAGATATGGCTTGGGAGGAGCTCCAACCCTGTTCTCCCCTTTCTGGTGAGTGCTGACCTGCTGGGCTTCACTATAATTGGAAGCTGCTGGCTTTTAAGGCTACTGCGGAGCAGCAAAAAGAGAATATGAGAATAGGACAAACTAAACTCTCCAAAGCTTACTGTTCTGATTGAGATTCAGTCGTTTTATTGAATAAATGTTCTCCAGATTGCTGAAAAGATTTGATTCATTTCAAGTTTCTGAGAAAAATTGATTCTGACAACTCTTGCAACTCTCTCATCGCTCTATGGAAGAGAGATTTGGGGGCTTTATACGCTGCTGTCTCCACTGACCTCATTCAGCTTGACTTTTATTGTCTTGCAGTCCGTCGCAAAGGGAGGCCTACAGCAAGTCTGAATGGACAGAGCCCCCAGCTCGGGGGAGCCCTGGGGGTCACTGCTTTCTGCACAGCCCACGGGGCCAGTCGTGAAGGTCTCCCCCATAGATGTGGCTACACAGTCCTTCTCCCTCATCATAAGTAACTAATGTGTGCCTGCCTGAGAGACTGGCTCCCAGGAGACAGCGCTCTCCAGAAGCCTGCCGTTCCCGCACCCTCGTCTTGGACTTCTACCCTCTAGAACACTGTGAGAAATAAATTTCGTCGCGTAAAAACCAGTGAGCGGTACTTTGTTGCAGCAGTCCAGGCAGATGAGCACAAGGAAGGGAAACTGCAGCAGCCCTGTAGATTCTGGGCTTGCCACGCCTCACGACGGCCTAAGCCAGTTCCCTGAGGAAACTGGTGATGTGTAAATATCTTGCTGGCTCTGCTGCTCTGGAGAACTGGCATACATCGGGCATAATGAATTCCATCGTGGCTTCATTTCTCAGGACTGTGGTTGGAGTCAGTGAAGAAATGGAGGTGAAAGCCTTTGCAAATCACAAGGAACAACCCAGGAGTTCGGGGAGACCTTCTTCATATAATGGGGACTATCTTCCACCTTTTTCTCTAGTTTTCACAGTGGTTTTCGCTATTGTTGGCATCAAACGAGGGATGAGTCTTCAAGTCAGCTAGTGTGGCCACACCCAGGCAGGACCGAGTTCCCCTTGGTCACATGAGGGCCTCTTGCCTGCCTTGCCCACGCGACCTTGGCGGGGGACGTGCGTCAGGCCTGTCTGATGATGAACCAGCTTTGCCCTCACGGAAACAGGAACTTTTGTCTCAGCTTCTTAATAACTTTATCTGACCAGATAGAACCACATCCTGCCAGAAGCTGCTGGCCTTAGAGAGCTTGGAGGAGGCTACAGGTAGAAATTAGAGATGAAATGCCACAGACTTAAACTATGTTCAGTAACTATGTTCACTGGACCTGGAGCCTTCAAGCCAAAGGCTCTTCCAGAAGCAAGTGTTTTTGTAGAAAAGTTCAGTGGGAACCAAAATTACCATAGAAAATCCCCAGGGTTAGGGGTAGGCTTCGGTACTGGCTCTAAAGACGAGGAAGCTTCCTGGAGCCCAGGACTGCTGGAGGAGGCGGCGGAACACCTGGATTCACCTCCAGGGCATCAGGGTCGGGAGAGGGAACCAGCCGACCTTGGTTTCAGCCCAGCTACAGACTGTGCGATAATAAACTAACAGGCACGTGCCGTGTGACGCCACCAGATCGGGCAGCCCCTTATCAAACCTGCATGAGGAGACGCGCCCATGACCCACAGTCCCTGTCTTCTAGCAATTTGTAACTTTTCCCTGTTAATTTCGCAGCAATGGAGAGAGGACGAGAACTGGTCAAGCTAAATGAACTTCCAAATTACAAGGCTCTGTGTGTCACGGAGGAGGGATGACCTCGGGACGGATTCTGCCCTGATGGGCCCCCATCCGTTTCCTGTCAGAGGTTAAGGACGGAGCGAGGCCTGCAGGAAGAAGGCGTCACTCCAGGCCTGTGTGGGGACAGGGCGGCCCCCTCCCCAGCTCTGTCCCAGCTGGGAACCCAGGCAGAGGAGGCGTCCAGCGCCCTGGACCTGTCTCTTATACACATCTAGATGTGTATAAGAGACAGCACCTTCCCCAAGGGACCGGCCGTGCCGAGTCAGACCCAGAGGCCGGCCTCCGTCCTGGGGGCACCCAGGACCCCCCAGACACCCTCTCACAAGGGCCGCAGGGCACTTCAGGGGACTTAGGGCTGCATCGTGCTCCTGTTACGCCTACGAATTCGACTGCTTACAAAGGGGACACTTCACCTCCCTCACGTGTGCCCGGGCATAAGAGGACCTGGGCCAACGTCAGATGTGTATAAGAGACAGGCCCTGACCACGCTGCCTCTCTGCAGGTCAGTGTGCTCACTTAGCAGTGCGCTCTCTGTCCCTGTCTCTGGCATGGCTGCATATTATCACCACTGTTTTTCACCCGATTCCTATAGCTGGGCGGTTCGTCATTTTGCAGTGGTTTTTTTTTAACTGCAAACCATGCTGAGGCAACAGGCACGCGGGTCCCCACGTCCCCTCAGTCATTTTCCCTGCGACAGGAGAGCCAGGTTTCAGCCCGTTCTCCCGGCGCTGGGGCAGGCGAATCTGCCCTGTGAGCTGTGACGCTGCATGTCATTCCGGAACACTCCGTCGGGAACTCACACACGTCTCACTGCTGATCGCCTCATCTAGAGCGAGATCCCTGCCCCCTTCCTCTGACGCCCAGCGAGGCAGGTGCCATTGACTCAGGGCCTTCCCCCCCAGACTCCTCCCCCTGCCCCGGGTCAGGGAGTGGAGGGGAACCCCGCCCCCCAGTTGGCTCCTCTGAAATCCTGAGGACCCAGGGGATCAGGCGTCCAGGGAGGGCGTCTGCAGAAGCAGCAATTCAGTCTCAATCGAGGAAGAAAAACATGCATTTTCTCTCTGTCTCTGCCGATTTGGAAAGTGGAGAAAGTTGATTTCAAGGGGGCCTTTGGGAAATAAGAGGAAACAGGTTTTGGAATAACTGTGGGGAGGAAGGTGAGGGAGTAATCACAGCTGGAGCATCAGCGGCGCTCAGAGGAGAAGGTCGATGTCCAGCACGGAGGCTGAGGGACCGTCGGGCGGACAGGACCTTCCACGAGGGGCCACTGAGGCTCCCAAGCCCTGAAAGCCAAGAGCACGCCGTCCTCCCCGCTGCCCGTCAGACGGCCCAGCTTGGTGGGCGATGGAGGCACAACGCACGTGGGTATTAGTCGTTCCAGCCGGCCCAGAGGCTCCCCAGGGCCAGGGAGGCAAAACACGGGATGCTGGCTGGTTGGCAGAGAGAGCCCGCGTTCCTTACCAGTACCCAGGTGTCGTGGGCGTGAAGGACCAGAGACCCCAGCTGGTGCTCCTGGCTCCAGGGTGGGCCGTTCTGGCTGAGAAGGGATTGTCTTCCATTTCACTGAGCAGATGTGGAAGCAAAGAAGAGGCTTAGGGGAAGCACGCAGCATCCCCCACAAATCCCCGGGGCCTGATCTTCAGTGCTCTGCAGCCCTAAGAATGACAGAGGGAATAAAGCAGAGACCGGGATGACGTGGTGCCTGTGGTCCAGCGGCACCCTGGGGCCTCTCCTGCCTGCAGAGCCCGGCAGCTTCTGTCTGCACCCCTGGCCCTCTCCCCCAGGGCTCAGCCAGCCTCCCGGGTCTGGGCAGTGCCGGAATCAGGATGCGACCCCACCGCCCTGGAGCCGCGCAGGCTCCTCCCCTTCTCCTCGCCCTCTCCTTCTGAAGCAGTCACCAAGACCCGCGCAGAGTGCACGGGGTCCAGACGGCGGGAATGGAGCTCCATCTCCCGGGAGGGGTCGTCCACGCAGGCTGGAAGCTGTCCCATTGGGAGCTTCTCTCTGCCCGTCCCCCACCTCTGCCCCGTCCCAGGCTCTGGTTTCAGGGCTCAGCAGGGAGGGGCTCGGCCTCCGTAGCTTTCATTCCCGCACGACTGCAGTGCCTCCGAGGCTCAGATCCGACTGTGTGAGTCCCCGCCTGCTGGGGCGGCTCCAGGCTTCCAGGATAGGAGGGCTGGACCGGGTGTCGGGCGTGCCTGTGAAAGACAAACCACCGGGGCCTGAGCTTCGGTGCTCAAGGGCATTTGCTCCGGACACATGGACGGGGTAGGATCAAGCCCCCACCCTGGTCCAGAAGGCAAGACGCCCTCCTGCTTCTTGGACGAGGGAGACAAAGGCTGCTTCTTTCTGATCAAAACGTCTGCAGAAGCCACTGGAAGGGGTGTGCATGGCGCAACTCAAGAGCCTGCCTCGCCGGCCCAGGGCCAAAAACACCCAAGGGCCCAGCTGCGCGGCAAAGCATCACGTCCTTCCGTAACTTTCTACACTTAGACTCAGCCTTTAACGTGATTAAAGAGAGAAACATCCTTAAGTGGAGGTTTTCACTGCATTCTCCTGGAGTCAGGGATTCCTCTTGCTCACCTGAGGTCGTGGTCACCGGGGCCCAGGCATCTGGACGTTGGGGACCAGCAGCAGGAGAGGGGTCCCCAGGTACTGGCAACCTTAGCACGTCATGCTGGGCACCACGGGCGCCGAGCCTGGTGGCACCGTGTCCTGACTCCAGGGCTCACCACACACGGGCCTCTCTGCCCGAGAGGAACCTGGGAAGGCCCTGCTGCCCCGCAAGCCCAGAAGACCCTCTCCCCACACAGAGGCCCCAGGACCCGACCCGCCGGCCCCATCTCCTCCAGCCACCACTGCATCAAGCAAGACCCTCGCGGGGAGGGAACTTGTTACCTCTCCTTCCTCACAAACCTCGTGAATCATTGATCAAAGCTCGGCCCTAGTCTGTGGGCGCCTGCAGCCGTGCTCTTCAACCTCATAATTGCAGGATGCCTCGCTCTGCCTTGCTTTTGATCAGCTCCGACGCCGGGGGGAAGGTGAGAGTCTGCTGGGCGCTGGAGCTAGGGCCCCCCGGGAAGGAAGCTCCGGCCTGAACCCCCCCGGGGCAGGGGCCAAGCAGGGAGGGGCGGTTTGAGGAGCCTGTCTGGTTACCCCGTGGCTTTAGGTCCACCGAGCTCTTTGATCAGAATCCCGGGCCGTGAGGTCCCTGGACACCTGCGTGCCTGGTCCCTGCGGGCGAGGAACAGGCTGCGAAGAGGTCCCTGCTCTCTTTCTGGCCACGAGCGAATTTTCCCAGAGAAAAGAATATGGGGGTCACAGTGTTTGGCAAGCGTGTGGTTAGACCAAGGTGGTGGGTGTGTTTTCCACAGGATATGCCTGGACCTCTCCGGCGTCGTGAGCAACGAGGAGCAGGGGCGGGGAGAGCCGTCCGGCCTTCACGTCCGTCTGGTCTGGGGCCCCTTCACCGTGAGCGCGCCTGCCTCTGTGGGGACGCAGAGACGCCGGGAGGAGCCTGGGACACAGACAGAAGTCCGGCTCCTGGCTCAGGCGACTCCCCTGCCTTGCACCTGAAGGGACACCTGGAACGTGGACCCCGAGTGTCCTCAGGAGGAAGGCCTGCGAGGAGGCAGCACCCCCAGCAGCCAAGGGCGGGTCCGGAGGGCTTGGAAGCAGACTGGAAGGACAGGGAGCCGAGCCGATGGAGGCCCAGCATCGGGTCTGAGATGGGGGATCGCAGCCCCACGGGCGTGGACGGCCCAGGAGGAAGGGCTGTGAGGCTCCTGGGGTCGCACTTGACGTGCACCCACTTGGCCACGGATTTCGGAACAGACAAGGCCGGTGCCCTCTGGGTGCCAGCCCCTCGGGGCCAAATGCCAGCTTGGGCACACAGCTTCCGTGGACCTGAGCATCAGCGGGCATGGAGGGCTGCATCCAGGGCTCCTCCTGCGGCCCCCTGGAAGGCGCCAGGTGGGAAGCTCCCTCACCCTGTCCACATCATCCCAGTACCCTCCTCGTCCAGACCGCGGAACAGAGACCAAGCCTCCCTGCACCCGCCCGGCCTCCCGAACGGTCAGTGGATCCGTCAGCCGGGCCCCGTCACCTGGTGCTGCCCACCCCAGGCGCCTCCAGAGACGCTCCGCTGTCCCCAGGCCTCTGGCCGCCTCTGCAGGGAGGTCCAGTCGATGCCATGCGCACCTAACACACGCGTGTCAGGCCAGTCAGGGCTCTGCAGAGAAGCAGAGCGTGCAGGCATAAACACGGACCTGTGAACTCTGCAAGGACTGGGCGCACTGCCTGGGGAGCCGGGAAGCCCCAGCCCCTGCCGTCTGAGCGGGTCCTCAGGGTGCGGCTGGCCTCGGTGCCGGGCCACGGGGAAGAAGAATCCCGCCCTGCCCTGGGCCAGCCAGGCAGACAGGGCGAGCCCTCCTGCCACCCAGCTCTTAAGCTCAGGCTCCCCGGGCAGGCCGAGGCCCCCACGCTGGCCAGGCCGCCGCTTCACTCCGTCCTCTGGTTCAGATGCTCATCTCTTCCCAGCACCCCCTCAGACACACCCAGGATCAGGTTCAGCCAAATACCTGGGCACCGCAGAGCCCCGGCAAGATGGCACGTGAGCTAGCCATCACACACCATGTTTCAGCAGAGCCCTTACTTTCCACAGTCCAGCCCCACTGCCCCGCCCAGACCTCCCCCGGTCAGAAGACGGCCACCAGTCCCTGGGTACTGACTGCAGAGTCCTGGGCCCCCCGGTCCTCACATGAACATCCATCCCAGCAAGTCTGACTTCCCACATCTTCTGAGCACCCAGGAATGGATGGTCCCTGTGCCCCCATGCAGACAGCCTCCACTTCCACTGACCACCTCCCCCCCTTCCCACTGCACCCCTGTGCCCTGCTGACCCCACAGCAGGCGAGCCCCCCCAGCACGGGCTAAGCTACCCCTCCGCACCGCCCCCATCTCCCCAGAGTGCCGACGTCAGCCCCTGGTGCCCCGACAGGCAGCGTTAGGGACCAGAGGGGCCCCAGGGGCCAAGGGAATGGGCGGTGTCCTTCCCCACCCGAGGTGTGGGCGGCGTCCTTCCCGACCCAAGGGGTAATGGCGCCCTTCCCCACCCGAGGCGTGGATGGCACCCTTACCCACCCGAGGTGAGGATGGCCCCCTTCTCCACCCGAGGCGTGGATGGCACCCTTCCCAATTCAAGGGGGTGGGCGGCACGCTTCCCCACCCGGGGCGTGCATGGTGCGCTTCCCCTGAGGGGCTCACCCTGATGAAGAGACAGAGGCGGTCCCCCCAGTGAGGAGATGCTGCAGTTGGGTGCTCAGGAGTCATGCGGGCTGGGCAGGGCTCACTCCCTCCGGACAGGTGGTGGAGACCCCTACCCCGAGGAGGGGATGCAGGAGTCCTGCCAGGTGGACTGAGGGGTAGAGGGACCCACGGAGACAGGACCACAGGGACGGAGGGCTGCAGGGCCCAGGGAGGGTTGGCCTCCACAGCGACCGCAGGCCCAGTCTCGGACGCGGGGGCACAGTCAGGTGGCTCGCTCAGCATGGCCGGGTGGCCGCCTGGCGGCTCCTCTCCATACCTCACTGCATGTCTGCCTCCCCTAGGCAGCGTCACATGCGGGTACAAATGCGGAGCAACACTGGGCGAGACCTGGGGCAGGAGCGTGGGGGCCCCGCTGCTTCCTGGCTGGACCATCCCGGGGTGTCCACCCCCCAGAGGCGGAGCAGCGGCCGTGAGCAGAGCCACTGTCCTCCGGCGGCTCAGGCAGCCACAGCTCCGCGCCGGGGCCGCCACGAGAGGGGACGTGCAGCGGGCACACCTTCCCCAAGGGACCGGCCGTGCCGAGTCAGACCCAGAGGCCGGCCTCCGTCCTGGGGGCACCCAGGACCCCCCAGACACCCTCTCACAAGGGCCGCAGGGCACTTCAGGGGACTTAGGGCTGCATCGTGCTCCTGTTACGCCTACGAATTCGACTGCTTACAAAGGGGACACTTCACCTCCCTCACGTGTGCCCGGGATAAGAGGACCTGGGCCAACGTCCCACCCGCAGAATCCCCGGGGAGGAGGGAACCTGGGGAGTGGTGGTCCCCGGCGGCCCCAGGCGGCTGGTGGAGGGCTTGGGGCAGGCCAGGTGCAGTCCCCCTCCTTCGGGGCTCCGGCCCTCAGCTGCCTGGCCCAGCTCTCCCTTCCCTCCAGACGCTGCTTCTGCCCCAGAGCTGCAGCTCATTAAAATTTCAGGCTGACTGGTCTACCTAGAGCCGCCTCTTCCATTTTTAATATGCCTTCCCCTTATCAAACCTGCATGAGGAGACGCGCCCATGACCCACAGTCCCTGTCTTCTAGCAATTTGTAACTTTTCCCTGTTAATTTCGCAGCAATGGAGAGAGGACGAGAACTGGTCAAGCTAAATGAACTTCCAAATTACAAGGCTCTGTGTGTCACGGAGGAGGGATGACCTCGGGACGGATTCTGCCCTGATGGGCCCCCATCCGTTTCCTGTCAGAGGTTAAGGACGGAGCGAGGCCTGCAGGAAGAAGGCGTCACTCCAGGCCTGCGTGGGGACAGGGCGGCCCCCTCCCCAGCTCTGTCCCAGCTGGGAACCCAGGCAGAGGAGGCGTCCAGCGCCCTGGACACGGTGTCCAGCTGCTCAAGCACAGAGACTGCCCCCTGGTGGCTTCCTGGAGCACCTGATGGGGGGCTGTCCCCCTTGAACCTCGGGGGAGGCTTCCTGAGGGTGGGCAGGGACTCCTAGCTGAGGCCCCTGTGTCCTGGGAGGCTGGAACCTGAAGCAGACCCAGATTACCAAGCCAACACCACCTGGAGGCCCCCGGGGCCCCTCTCAGGAAGGAGAGTCATGGACCCAAGACACGATGCGGGGCCGGCTGCTTCCCCTCCGCCAGCACAACCTCAGCAGCCCCAGCCTCCAAGCCTGGGGCCCAGAGAGGCCCCAGGGAGGCAGGGGTCAAGCAAGCCTCTGAGAAGGGTGGGAGGGTGTGAGAAGGGGGGTCCCCTCAGGGCACGTGCTCTGGGATCTTCAAAAAACGAGAGGGAAACGGATCCTTTAAATTACCTGCTTTTGCTTCCTTTTCACATAAACAAGTAACGGCCCCTGAAGAAAAGCTGGAAACTGCTCACAAGAAAAAGCAGGCCCTCTGGAGACACCTGACCTGAAGCAAGACCCACCCCACCAGGCAGGGCGTCCAGAGGCACACACCTCCACCCAGACAGCCGCCAACCCCCTTCCCACCGCCCCCTCAACACAGACTCCGGAGAGGCCCCATCCTCCCCAGGGACAGGGCGGGGCAGCTGGACCAGTCTGTGGGCCCACCCCGTTGGGTCAGCCCCAGCCAGCCAGCGCTATCCGGCCAGCCCACCGGGCCAGCCCCACCGGGCCAGCCCCGTCACGTCAGCCCACTGGGCCCCCTCACATTCCTGCTGGTCTCTGCCTTCCTCCCGCTCAGTTTTCCCCTCACGTCCCGGCCCCTGGACTCTGGAATCTCCAGGGGTTGTTCCAGGCTCCAGGCTCACAGGGCTCCCAGGGAGGCAGGGCAAGACGCGGCGCAGGCAGCTGCGGATCCCTTCAGTGACAAACAAGGGGAAGTTCTGGGGGGAGCAGGCCGGGATAAGCACCCCGAGCAGGGTCGGGGCCAGGAGAGCCGCGAGGAGGCGGGAGCCGCGCCCCCTTCACACGAACCCCTGAAGCTGCGGGTCACGCGGCAAACACACCGACGCCCATGACCTGGCTGTGAGAAGCAGCGCGGTTCAAACTCGCGGAAAACTTGGGTTTTAAACGAGGAAAAGTCTCTAAAATACCAGAGATAATGAAGCATCGCCTGTCCGGGCAGGTGATGTGGAGCTGAGTACCAAATAAGACAGGGACCTTCCTGGTGGTCCAGGGGCCAAGACTCCACGTTCCCAGCTCAGGGCCTGCATTTAATCCCTGGTCAGAGAACCGGAGCCCTCACACCGAGATGGAAGCTCCTTCAGGCTGCAGCAAAGCCCGAAGGCCCCTCATGCCTCAACTAAGACCCAGCACAGATAAATAGGTATATAGGTTTTTTTTTAAAAAAACCACAGGCACAATTCACACATGTATTTCTCTACATTTCATCAAAATTGCTAGATTTCAATCAAAATTCATCTACTTTATGCTAAACTAAAAATAATCAATTTAAGGTTTAAATAAAATGTGTATTGAAATTATACACACTATAGACACGTTTTCATAAAGATGCAAGTGAAAGCTTATGAGATTAAAATATTTTTTATATTTTTCCCAAAATAGTTATTTTCTTTCACACTCTTAAGGATTATCTATTAAAGGTAGAAGGCAAAGTGTGAACTACAATAATGAATGCCACGGGATAACACTAGAACAGTAAAAGTGCTGTTACTTGTCCCAAAGAAAATCGCAGGTGATAAAAACACAAGGCACGCCGCCATAAGGTCTGGATTTTTACCAACAGTTTTTGCTGAGTGCTTGCTACACTTCAGTCACCGTTTACTTAATTCTCACAACAACCAGAGCATTTGAAGGACAATGATCTCAGTGAGAATGAATCTTGGGTCACTTTTTAAAAAGCGAGTTCACTAGTGTTAACTGTTAATAATCAGCCTGTTTGTCTAACGCTCTGTGTCCCCTTAGTTGTCCAAACTTCGCCACTCTTGGAAGGTGGTCCTGCGGGGCCTGGGGACGGGGGGCGTTCGGGCCGAGGCAGGAGGGGTCACGCGAAGGGCAGCAGGGCCCCCGCGGACGGGCCTGCTCACACCCGAGGCCCCTTCGCCTCCCGCGCCCGCATCCTGTGGACACCGCACCCTAGCCGGGGCGGGCTGGACGGGGTCTCAGGGGGCATGCAGCGGGAATGAGGCCCTGGGGGCCCAGCCTGCAGATGGAGCGGGGGCAGAGGGCAGGTCAGGGGGCGAGTCAAGGGCTGGCACTGCACGGGGGCATCTCCAGGCAGCAGCTGGAGGCCAGGAGCCCCTCACCGCCCACCCAAGGCGGCGTGCCCTCCCCAGCCTCACGTCGGGTCTTCCTCCTCCCCCCTGGCAGACGGCCCGCCTTCTCCGGGTTCTGCCTTCTCATCGGCGAGTGAGGACCGTGCCTGGTTTGTCGTTTGGACAGCAGGCAAGGCTACTGGGAGGAAGCTGCCCAGCATGTCTGGCCCAGGCAGGGTTATTTTAGGAGCCGCGAGCTGAGAGCTCTTTGCCCAGCAGAGAAGAGGCCAGAGAACAGCTCACGGGAGACTCGTGGGCGCAGGGTCCTGGCGAGGGAGCCAGCTTGGCTCACGGACATGCTGGGATGACGGTTCCTTCCCGCCGAGGTCCATCTCAGCAGGGAGCATGGGGCATTAGGACTGACTCTCTGCAGACTGGGCGTTGTCTCTGCTGGGGCTGCAGAGTGGCCAGAAGGGGCTTCCCCGGGGTCTGCGGTGGCTGCGTCAGGCACTAGGCGTCTTGACATGGAGGGTGATGCTGCAGGCTCCTCAATCCCGGGCTGAGGGGCCCGGAGAGGCACAGGGTCCCTGGGAGGGAAGCCGACTTCCCTGCTGACGATTAGGAAGGAGCCAGCCAGACGGAGTCCCATGTTTGGGAGAATTAAAGTCGGCGTCCCAGACAGAAAGGACATCGAGAATTCACTTGGAGGAAAGGGGAAGAAGCCGCACAGTGAACCAGGACCGGGGTCCACGGGAGGGGCTTAGCGGCATGGTCAAGGGCGTGGCCCCCCAGGGAAGATGACCCAGACAAGCCAGTGGGGGAGACCAGGGCTCTGACCCAGCTCCGCCTCTGAGGAGGCACCATGGGGACCCGGCCAGCCACCCTGCTCCACGGATGGACCCCCTGCGACCTGCACTCTGCACCGGGGAAGGCAAGAGGGGCGGGCTTCTCTCTGCCCCTTCCCTCAAGAGCAGGGGCCCCGGGGGTCAGATGGCTCAGGACTGCAGACGGCTCGGGGGCTCAGGGGGACACAGGGGCAGGTCTAGGCCGGCAGGTGCGGCCGGAAGGAGCGCGAAGTCCCCCTCACAGCCTCCTGGCCGACCGGCCCCAGTGAGTCAGCCTGCAGCCCAGAGGGGCCCCAGCTGCATTTCTGGAAGCTTCCGGCTCCCTGGCCCCTGACTCCCACGGAGCCCTGGTCAGACGTCTCCAGCAGCTCACAGGCCAGTGGAGCCCAGAGCCGCAGCGGCAGCCTCTCGAGCTGGGGAGAGCTGGCCAACAGTGCCTCCCGGTGGCCGCTGTCACCTCTGCCGCGGCAGGCTGCTTCCCCAGGTCTGGCCTCGGGGTGGACACTGGGCAGCGGACACCCTCTGTCCCGGGCAGGCCTACATGGAGGCTGGATGTTTAGCTGAGCGTCCATGTGTCCACTGTCTGTCCTGCTGCCTGGACACAGCAGCTCTGCGGATGCCCTGTCGTCCTGGGGGCACCCCCGAGGGGCATTGAGCCTGGTCTGATAGATGAGTTCAAGGAAGGCTTCCTGGAGGAGGTGGCAGCGCTCTGCTAAGAATGAGCTGGGGGCTCCCGGGTGCCTAACTCGAGGGGACTCAGTGGGGGAAGGGACGGCGAGGCTGGGCCTGAGAAGGGGCAGTGCGGGCAGGACGGGCCTCTGGAGGAGGGGGCGAGGAGGACATGGGGGGCGGGGGTGAGGGGCCAGCTCAGGTTGCGTCCTCATGACCTTGTGGGTCACAGGTGTACCCGTCCACCACGCCCACATCTTGAACTCACACAAGGTCGCTAGTTAATTGTGCCCCAGGCAAACTGGAAGAAGCCTCTCTGCAGAGCGTTAATGGAAAGCAAGTGACATGGACTGGAGTGGGCTCACCGTGGAGCGCCTGCCTCCCCGTCTCCCTGTCTACGGTGCGCAGCAGGCATAAGGCGTGGCAACGGGGGGCCTGCGGAGAGGGGCCGGGACTTTCTGAGCCCTTTCTGCACGTTTCTTTAAATCTAAAATTATTCTAAAGTGAGAAGTGTTACCTACCCTCTCACCCTTCCCCAGCAAAATGAGGGCTTTACTGCTGCTACTGCATCTAGGGAGAGAGGTCACTCGATTTCCCCGCAAGGAGGTGCCCTGAGTCCCGGGCAGCTCCCATGGGCGACCCGGGGGATGTGCCGGACTCCCAGTCTTTCCATAGAATGACAGGCACCGCCAGTCACCAGAGAGATGCCTGTGATCCCCCCAGGAGTTCATCCAGGCATCAGTGTGTTCAGTGATGCTGTGACCTCTGCGTAGAAAGAAAATATTCAGAACAGATTCCAAACGAAGCAACTGGCCACACGGAACCTACTCAGTCTTGCTGGAATTCGGGCAGGAAAGTGTGAGCCATCAGCTCACTTTAATGTCAGCAGACGTTGGATCATTCATTGGTGATTCAAGGGCACAAATCAGGCTAAATCCACCTGACTCTGAGTGGCTTGGAGGGTCAGCCCCAGGCCCGAGCTGCCCCACTCAGCTGTGGCTGAGGCATGGACGACGCACCAGCCGCCCAGGTGAGAGGGCAGAGCCGTGAGCCGAGTCCCCGCGATGGTCCAACAGCGGCTCCCCGGGAAGGCCTGAAATTCCCTGGACCCTGTTGAGCCCAGGCACGTCCACTGCCTCGTCCAGGGAGAAGGCGCTGAGGTGTTCGGAGGTGGTGGGGCCAGCACTGTGACCCCGGCTCCCAGAGTTCGGGGCGGCCCGCCTGACACATGTGGACGACGGCACAGTGTGGCAGGGATGGGCCCCTGTGCCTGCCTCAGCCAGGCCTTCCCTGGGCCCTGTCCAGTTGGCCACCCAGGCCAGCTTGGAGCTCTCTGGACAGGAAGTGGCCAGGTCACCAGGTCGGAGCCCCCAGCCTGAGGGACACGAGACAGGAAGTGGCCTGGACGCCATGTGGGGGCCCCAGCCCGAGGGACACGCGAGAGACAGGAAGTGGCCTGGTCACCACGTCGGGACCCCCGGTCTGCAAGGACAGGTGAGAGCACACAGTGGTGGGTTCCCAGCACCTTTCCTGTCCCAGCTGCGTCTCCTCTCTGTGGAAGGAAACAGGACCACAGAGGTGACGTTTCCTGGGTCACGCAGGTCATACGTTCCAGCCCAGGTGTCCCAGCCCTGACACCGAGGCGGCTGCCCCGTGCATGCCCGCAGCTGCTGGGGGAGGCTGGGGACGCTGGGCTCTGCCCGGACAGAAGCCCTGCCTGGGTGCTCTCGGCTGTGAGGGGTCCAGGGTGCACGTGGGGTCCCTTTCCTAACAGGGCTGATCCGTACGGTCCATGGCCTGGAAGCCTGCCTGTTCGCCTTTCGGGAGGTCAGGACCCAACTGCAAAGAAGGGAGACCTGGGTGCTGCAGCAGGGCAGGCTGCTGGGGCAGGGTGACTGGCACAGCCGCCGGCCCCTCCTCTGGCCCTTTTCCCACCCCATCCCCCACCCCCCCACTCCCCGCTGCCTCTGGCTCCATCCCAGCGCCTCCCCAAAGCCCCACTGCCAGGGGCCCATGAAGGCAATTTTTCACTTTCTTACTCCCTCCTGGGTGCACGCCTGCCATCTGCCATACTGCCTCCCGACTCCTGTCCCCACTCTTCTCTCCCTCCACCCAGGATCCCTGAAGTCCCCCTCTCTCAGCCACACTGGGTCCCTCCAGACTCAAGCTCCTCCAAACACTGTCTACAGCCCCAAAACCCTTACCTACCCTCTCACCCTTCCCCAGCAAAATGAGGGCTTTACTGCTGCTACTGCATCTAGGGAGAGAGGTCACTCGATTTCCCCGCAAGGAGGTGCCCTGAGTCCCGGGCAGCTCCCATGGGCGACCCGGGGGATGTGCCGGACTCCCAGTCTTTCCATAGAATGACAGGCACCGCCAGTCACCAGAGAGATGCCTGTGATCCCCCCAGGAGTTCATCCAGGCATCAGTGTGTTCAGTGATGCTGTGACCTCTGCGTAGAAAGAAAATATTCAGAACAGATTCCAAACGAAGCAACTGGCCACACGGAACCTACTCAGTCTTGCTGGAATTCGGGCAGGAAAGTGTGAGCCATCAGCTCACTTTAATGTCAGCAGACGTTGGATCATTCATTGGTGATTCAAGGGCACAAATCAGGCTAAATCCACCTGACTCTGAGTGGCCTTGGAGGGTCAGCCCCAGGCCCGAGCTGCCCCACTCAGCTGTGGCTGAGGCATGGACGACGCACCAGCCGCCCAGGTGAGAGGGCAGAGCCGTGAGCCGAGTCCCCGCGATGGTCCAACAGCGGCTCCCCGGGAAGGCCTGAAATTCCCTGGACCCTGTTGAGCCCAGGCACTTCCACTGCCTCGTCCAGGGAGAAGGCGCTGAGGTGTTCGGAGGTGGTGGGGCCAGCACTGTGACCCCGGCTCCCAGAGTTCGGGGCGGCCCGCCTGACACATGTGGACGACGGCACAGTGTGGCAGGGATGGGCCCCTGTGCCTGCCTCAGCCAGGCCTTCCCTGGGCCCTGTCCAGTTGGCCACCCAGGCCAGCTTGGAGCTCTCTGGACAGGAAGTGGCCAGGTCACCAGGTCGGAGCCCCCAGCCTGAGGGACACGAGACAGGAAGTGGCCTGGACGCCATGTGGGGGCCCCAGCCCGAGGGACACGCGAGAGACAGGAAGTGGCCTGGTCACCACGTCGGGACCCCCGGTCTGCAAGGACAGGTGAGAGCACACAGTGGTGGGTTCCCAGCACCTTTCCTGTCCCAGCTGCGTCTCCTCTCTGTGGAAGGAAACAGGACCACAGAGGTGACGTTTCCTGGGTCACGCAGGTCATACGTTCCAGCCCAGGTGTCCCAGCCCTGACACCGAGGCGGCTGCCCCGTGCATGCCCGCAGCTGCTGGGGGAGGCTGGGGACGCTGGGCTCTGCCCGGACAGAAGCCCTGCCTGGGTGCTCTCGGCTGTGAGGGGTCCAGGGTGCACGTGGGGTCCCTTTCCTAACAGGGCTGATCCGTACGGTCCATGGCCTGGAAGCCTGCCTGTTCGCCTTTCGGGAGGTCAGGACCCAACTGCAAAGAAGGGAGACCTGGGTGCTGCAGCAGGGCAGGCTGCTGGGGCAGGGTGACTGGCACAGCCGCCGGCCCCTCCTCTGGCCCTTTTCCCACCCCATCCCCCACCCCCCCACTCCCCGCTGCCTCTGGCTCCATCCCAGCGCCTCCCCAAAGCCCCACTGCCAGGGGCCCATGAAGGCAATTTTTCACTTTCTTACTCCCTCCTGGGTGCACGCCTGCCATCTGCCATACTGCCTCCCGACTCCTGTCCCCACTCTTCTCTCCCTCCACCCAGGATCCCTGAAGTCCCCCTCTCTCAGCCACACTGGGTCCCTCCAGACTCAAGCTCCTCCAAACACTGTCTACAGCCCCAAAACCAGCCCAGGGCTCCGGGGACCGCGCCCTCGACCCCAGGCTGCAGACAGGTGATTCATGGACTGACTTGCCGAAACCACTCACTCACCCCCGTGTTACCATCCCCTGGTTTGGCTGGACGCAAAGCATTTAATAAATGTTTAATGGCAACAATAAAGGATCAGCTCAGCATGGCTGAAGACTTCTGCTCAGGGACCCGGGCTGCACTCCGGGTCAGTAATAAAATGCATCTTGGCAGAGCGACCGAGATGCATCTGGCGGCCCCGGGGGTCTTACTCAGGGCCGCGGCCAGCACAGACGCCTGACGGGAGCCAGCAAGTGCCTGTCTGTCCCCCTGAAAAGCTCTGAGTGCAGGGCACAGTGGGGACTACAGTGTGAAAGCCGCCCCTCGCCCACTCAGCCGGGCGCAGCATCCCCTCCCAGCGCTTGGGGCTGCCAGGAGCTCGTAGGGTGGTTGACAGTCACGTCCTGACGACCCTGTGGCGAGGCGGGAAGGGCTCAGCCAGGCCCCTGGTCCGCAGCGCTCAGCAAGGGTCCCGGAGCGCACACCCCAGGAGGGCCCTGGAGGCCTTGGGCAGTTTCTCCTCTGCCCTCCTCTAATGAACTGGGAAGGGGTCAGCTCAGCACTGTGAGCCCTCAGGACCCAGGAGGAGCTCGGCCCTTGGGGGCGGGGGTCCCGGGGTGGTGGGCTGAGCTGTGGTCTGGAAACGGCTATGAGAGGCCACTGAGGCAGCAGAGGGCATCGGGCAGAACCAAGACTCCCAGCGCCGGGGAGCATCAGACCCGGAATTGTGTCCTGACGTCCCGGCCCCCACCCAGCTGCGGGGAGAGAGCAGTGGTGTGAACAGGGGTCCCTGCCCACCTGAGCTGCCAGCTCTCCATCGCCCTCCACCTCACCTCTGCGCGATCCCCACGTCACCCTTCTAAGGGAGCTAAGGATAGACACCAAGGATGAGAGGACCCGGGCAAAGGGCCACGCTTGGGGGAAGGGAAACCTAAAGGGACGGGCCTCTCGCCCAAACAGGACAGTGGGGCCAAACCGGAAAAAGGCTTCCAGAGAAAAGAACGATTTTCAAAACAAAAGGAAATAAAACGGGGCTGAATGGCATGGAGGGCACAGCCAGGCCGCAAGGTGTGACCCTCAGGTCAGGAGCCGTGAAGCCAGGAAACCAGGGAGACCAGGTGAGTGAGGGTGAGGATTGGCAGGGGAGGAGGCAACCCAGGGTCCCAGCCGCTCAAATTGCACGGGAGAAAGCAGGAGAGACGCCGCTGTGGACTAAATAACAGGGGACTGATGCTGTCAAAGGAGAGGGCCGACCTGGAGCGCTCAGGACCCAGGAAGGTCACAGGGGCCGGGCCTGAGGCTGTCCCCGTGGAATCACCCAACAATGGGGATGGGAAAGCGGTGCACTCTGGGGTGGGAAGAACAAACCTGTGACAAGCCCTGAGAGCGCGTGCTTTGATCGAGCCTCCCACGGGCCACACCAGAGCATCTCCACACACCAGGTGCGCGAGACCAGGACCCAAGCCCGCGCGGAGAACACCGCATTAGCACAGAACAAGGCAGGCTCTGGACGCGCGGGTCGCACGGCACACGCCACCTGCTCGCCGCCTCCACATAAAACCCAGGGACACGGACGTCGGCCACAGATGACCGGATCGGAAGCATTAAGATGAGAACTAACACCAGCTCCTCTGCAAGGAGGCTGGAGACAGCTCACTGCCTGCACGTCCTTCCAGAAGCAAGCTCACAGTCCCGAGGGTGGGGCTCCACGCGCAGCCCTTACTCAGGAAGTGAGGTCGCCTCGCGTTACACACGGCGTGCGGCACTCGGCTTGCCTCGCTGAAGAGCTCCCTAGAGCAGGATATAAAAAGCCTCCTAGTTGTGTTTAGCAGCTGCACAGAGCCCAACACCACAAGCGCCCCTTGACTCCCAGCATCAGTCTCCTACTGGCGGATACTAGGTTGCCTCTTGTAATTAACTGGCTCCAAATAGGAAAAGGAGTACGTCAAGGCTGTATAATGTCACCCTGCTTATTTAACTTATATGCAGAGTACATCATGAGAAACGCTGGGCTGGAAGAAACACAAACTGGAATCAAGATTGCCGGGAGAAATATCAATAACCTCAGATATGCAGATGACACCACCCTTATGGCAGAAAGTGAAGAGGAGCTAAAGAGCCTATTGATGAAAGTGAAAGAGGAAAGTGAAAAGGTTGGCTTAAAGCTCAACATTCAGAAAACGAAGATTATGGCATCCAGTCCCACCACTTCATGGGAAGTAGATGGGGAAACAGTGTCAGACTTTATTTTGGGGAGGGGGCTCCAAAATCACTGCAGATGGTGACTGCACCCATGAAATTAGAAGACGCTTATTCCTTGGAAGAAAAGCTATGACCAACCTAGATAGCATATTCAAAAGCAGAGACATTACTTTGCCGACTAAGGTCCGTTTAGTCAAGGCTATGGTTTTTCCTGTGGTCGTGTATGGATGTGAGAGTTGGACTGTGAAGAAGGCTGAGCATCAAAGAATTGATGCTTTTGAAGTGTGGTGTTGGAGAAGACTCTTGAGAGTCCCTTGGACTGCAGGGAGATCCAACCAGTCCATTCTGAAGGAGATCAGCCCTGGGAGATCTTTGGAAGGAATGATGCTAAAGTTGAAACTCCAGTACTTTGGCCACCTCATGCAAAGAGTTGACTCATTGGAAAAGACTCTGATGCTGGGAGGGATTGGGGGCAGGAGGAGAAGGGGACGACAGAGGATGAGATGGCTGGATGGCATCACAGACTCGATGGACGTGAGTCTGAGTGAACTCCGGGAGTTGGTGATGGACAGGGAGGCCTGGCGTGCTGCGGTTCATGGGGTCGCCGAGAGTCGGACGACTGAGCAACTGAACTGAACTGGACTGAACCTCGCTGCAGTGAGCTGCTTGTTCCTGTGTCACTTCTTACATGTGAGTGTGTCTGCAGGCTAAAAAGAGGAGAAACGCAACTGCCAACTAAAATGGGAATTCTCCTAGAGTCTAGGATGAGAAGATTTTCCACATCTCAGCACAACCGAGAAGGCTGAGGAGTGGAGGGAAAAGGGAGCCTGAAACGTCTCATTTGTGGGAGAAAAGTCTTGGAGAGAAATACAGGTCTGAACCGTGTCAGCTCCTGGGCAGAAGAGGAGCACCACGGAGCTCATCATTAGCATCGTGGATTCCCATTTCAGGAAAATAAATCCCCCAGAGGAAAATGTAATTAGCAGTAAAGCTTTCAGACAAAAAAAAAATGTAACTATTGGAGGGAAAAAATGTAGTAAACACTAATTTTATCAAACCTGCAAAAAAATTAAGTAAAATGCATAGAAAGTGTAACACACGCAGCAAACAGTGAACTCAAACGTGGAGGCCACCCGTAACGCGACTGGACCATCTTCCCGTGAAGGAGCTGAGACCTTCAGTTTCGATCAACTCAGTTTTGTAGACACGAGAGGAACAGGAGCAAACCAACAAGCTAGAGCTGGAAACAAAGACACAGAGCCTCAAGCCACAGAAAAAGAAGCATGGGCCTCGAGAAAATGCAGCGATGAGCACATGGGTAAATCAGGAATAGCAGGAAGACATGTGCTGTGCAAAAGTTACTCGACAAAGGCATTCAGCGGTGAAAGTTGAGCCATTCAGGGGCATAAAGGGGGATGGACGCTCATGATGAGAGGCAAACTTTGTGAAGACTCCAGACTTTTCAGTCTGTGCCTCAGAAAGTGGCCACGCTTGCTTCACTTACAGCGAGGATCCACCAGGAATCCTGCCGTGAAGCTGGGGACCAGGGCGGGCTGGGCGTGAATCCCCATCCTCCCCTCTGTGACAAGGTCCTCGCCGCACAGGGCTCCTCTGAGGACCACAGCAGCCCCTCTGGAAAGCCCCTAGCACGTGATGGATGTGACTGATTCTTGCAAGGGCCACTAGAAACCCAGGGGAGTTGGTAAAACTGGCCCCACCGCAAGCCACCCCCACACCTGCTTCATGGCAGTGCTGATCGAGTTCAGTAAGCAGAGACCAGGGGAGAGGCACCAAACACCCACTAGACTCGACGAAGCAGATTTACGAGGCACGAACAGCGTCCACACCAGTCGCACACCAGCCTCCCTCTCGGACAGAAGGCTGCTTGCCGAAACTGTTGAGAAAGTCAGTGACGTGCTTGGCCTCGCACAAAGCCTTTCGACACAAACTGAAAAGTCAAAGCTTGGCTGGTCTGATATAATCTGATATAATTTGATTAGGAAACAGTAAAATTTGAAACAATAATGCAGAGATGATCAACAGTATCTTCAGGGCTTGAACAATAAGAAATTTACTTCAGACAGTCCTTGGATCCAAGAGTTAGGAAACAAATGATGGAGTGCCTCAGCAGCTTTGAAAACAAGAATGCTTTGTGCCAAAGCCAGCTGGACACAGGGAATGGTCTCAAAAGAAAAATCACATTACCTCTAAAGAATTTTGTTATTTTTTTGGAAAAATTAAGATGAAAGCATTTGGTACTCCGCTAGTCATATTAGGAAACTAACAAAGTGAACTCAAAGAAGTCAGGAGGAATGAATTCAATAAACATGAAAGTTAATGATATAGTAAACAAATAGGGGGAAGCATGGCTTGGTCCACATACAGTTCTTTGAAGTTAAACCTCTAGAAGCTAATTACGGGGAAGAAAGATAGAGAAAGAGGGGAGAGAAAGACTGAAAGGCGGAGGGAGACGGAGGGTGCAGAGTGAAGCATCACACGTGAAGGAAAGATCAGGAGAATCAGGAGTATGAGGCGACAACGCATCTGACTCAGTAGGGACACATTTACAAACTTGGGGGGAGAGAGATAATTTCTTAGCAAAGTAACAAATTAAATGTATCCAAGAAGAAATGGAAAACCTTGAATAGGCCAATTACGGTTAAAAAAAAAATTGGCAAACTGATTAAACACCTACCAGCGAAAGAAAGTCACCAAGATTAGATGCATTCAAACTGAATGTCAACCAATCTACTAAAGGAGAAAGAGATTCATCTATGTCGTTTAAAATATTCCAGAACAGAGAAAACATTTAAAAGAATTAACTCATCTCTGAATTTTATGTGATTAGTAAAACTCCAAAAACAAAATTGCATATAGAAAAATGATTGAAACTATCAATATCATTTATGAACGTAGATACAAATTTCATTTAAAATGAGTATCAATCAACAGAGGCTTCCTAAGTGGTACAGTGGTAAAGAATCTGCCTGCCAATTCAGGAGACATGGGTTCAATCCCCAAGTCGGGAAGATCTCCTGAAGGAGGAAATGGCAACCCAGTATTCTTGCCTGGAAAATCTCACAGACAGAGGAGCCTGGTGGGCAACAGTCCACAGGATTGCAGAGAGTCAGACAGGAGTGGACAGTTGAGCACAGATGTGCGCATCCATCAGGGGGTCGATGATAACAATAATAACGTGTTCTGAGCAATGCACAGCCCATTCCCCAGGCCCGCTTGGTGGACATTCTACAGAGACTCAAGAGAGTCAGCGTACCTATGGAATCTATTTTGACAGTTGGTGTGAGACCCCAAACAGTACAAAATAAAGGCTTGTCTTGTAAAGACAGAGTGTCTTGAGCCTCCCTATTGAAGAAGATTAGAGAGAAGACGCATTTGCCAAATCTATAGCCCCGAGACAAGTAAATGCCCCTGTTAGTAGGCAGCACTGTCGTGGGAGAAGATGCTAAGGCTGGTGCCGGAGACGTGGATCTGCTCCAGTAAACACCAAGGTGGGAACCTCAGCGTCTGCGCTGCTGCTGAGTGAAGCGCGGGGTTCTGCCGCGACCCGCAGCTTCAGCTGAGGACAGAGAGTGAGCAAGTGGGGCGCCCGCGCGGTGGCCCTCATCTCTGCAGTCCTCCTGGGGCCGGGTTCACGCCTGTGGTAGCGGTCGTCTTGGTAGCTGTGTATCTTGGTTGAGGGGGGCAGCAGTTACAGGTGCCCCATGAGGTCCTTCCTTTCTTTCTTCAAGAAAGAAGAACCAAGTTAACTGGATTCCTGGAAGCAAGGCTTCTTCCACCAGTCACACACTGGGACAGAGCAAGAAGCAAGGCCATGGACCCTCTGAGCATCTCTAGGACTGAGCTGCACCAACTCCATTTCATCCATGAATGAGCTCAGCCCTGCACCGCCACAGCTGGAAGACCAAATGGCATTTCAAGTCTATTTACGTCTATATAAACTCAGATCCCCCCACTAGAGAGACTTCCCTGTAGCTCAAATGGTAAAGAATCTGCCTGCGAGGCAGGAGACCAGGGTTCGATGCCTGGGTTGGGAAGTTCCTCTGGGGAAGAGAATGAGTATTCTTTCCTGGAGAATCCCCTGGACAGAGAAGCTTGGCGGCTACAGTCTGTGGGATCGCAGAGTCGGACACGACTGAGCAACTGCCCGCAGTCCCCCACTAGTCTTTGAGAAGAGCAGATATTTTTCTCCTTATTGCAGAAATAGTCTGAGAAGTACCTACAGGACCTTTGGAAGAACTATTAGGTACTTGTTCCCAGGGTAGCTCAAAATGGGCCCTGGAATCCTTGCTCAAGGAGAAGGCCTCTCTAGGCAGCTGGCCCTGGACTTGGGAGCTGACCAAGGCGTGTGTTCCTGGGGAGGGGGCGTGGCTCTCCACCGTGGAGCCCCTCGTGAGGCATCAGCTTTCATTTGCCCCATGAGCTGAGCAACACACGCATGCAGCCCTCTCTGACTCCCAGGGAGACCATGGTTGGTTGGTGGCTCCCAGCCGTGACCTGATGCTCATTCTGGCTTTGCTGCTGATGTTGGGGACAATACCCACATTGCTACAGAGGAGTACTGATACAAGAAAATCGGCTAAATCTTGGAAAAACAGTAAATGTCATGGAATTGTCATTCACTCCCATCCTCCTCTGCCCAACCCCTAGGCAGTGTTAAAACCAGCAGCCTCAGAATGCTGGAGTGGTGGACACCAGCAGCCTAGCAGCCACTAGGGGCAAAACCGACCTAAGACTCCAAAAGCGCCATCCGCCAAGAAACGAAACGCCGCTGTTTGATCCACCCGTCAGTTTCTGAAAAGCTGCACTCCGAAGATGTGTCTGTGTGTGACTTACTTGGAGCTCACTCTGCTCAAACAAGCCTGTGTCTAGCACATTTGTTGAAAACAATCAACCGCAATTATTTAACATTGAAGCTGCCTTCAAGGGAAAAGGGAAAAGGGAGGGCGGAGGGAGAAGATGCCTGTAGGGAGATTTGAAAAACTCCAACAGAGTCCTGGGAATCTAGAAGGCCACACGCCTGTGCAGGGCTTGATGACACCTGACCTCTGCCTCCGGCTCACCTGGAGGCTTTGCCCAGAAGAAGAAGGCTGAGGCTGAGCAGTCACTTGCCCGCCTAGATGGAGGAGGGGAGCCCCTCAGCAACCACTGGAAGATGCTGGTCCACGAGCATCAGTCACTCTCCTTCCAGCCGTCAGCTGCTCTCTAGGCTAATCCAGGGTCCGTATACGATGAAGAATGCAAACCTCACGAGATTAGGGCAGAAAAGCCCCAGACTAACACCCAGTGACATCTATGCTGAGGGAGGGAAGAGAGAAATCGGATTCTAGACTTGTCACGTTGCATCATCTAAAATATTCAATTGTCAGCAAAATGTGAGGCACACAGAGAAACAGAGGGGAGAGCAGTTCATAGAAACTGTCCTTGAGGAAACTCAGACATTGGACTTACTGGAAAAAGACTTTAGATCTCCTATTATCTCGTTCAGAGCAATGATAGAAAACTTGTCTCGGAAGACTCAATGAAAACATGAGAATTATGTCTCACCGAATAAGAAATATCAGTAGGAGAAAGAAAAGTGAAAATAGACAAATAAAAATTCTGGAATTGAAATATAATAACTGAAACAAAAAAAATCACATCTTCTAAATCCAACATAAAAATCATATGTTTTTCAATAATTCCCCAAAGATTGTGTCTGCTTTAGTAACTGATGATACACTAAGCTTATCATAACCACTCTTAGCTATGGGGCTAAAATGTTCTACTTAATACTTTGTGATCTTGAAAGATGAAAAAGTAGAAAATGATTGCCAAGTATGGTAAAAACTCAGATTTTTTAAAGTAATATGTTGGAGTACATGCTGCTTAATACAGTTTGTTGTCTGTTATTTTGAATAGCCTAATTTTTAAAATAGTCATATTCATAACCATTGCTGAAACAGCTGTGTTTTGATGGTAAACACGCTGACCCCAGCATAAACACATATGTGTGTGCGCGCGCACACACACACATACACACACACACACACACACACACACACACCAGAGTGCGATGCATTCTGTTCATTCCTGGCGCAGACTAAGATTTCCTGCACAACGAGCTAATTTTTAGTGAACATTTGAGGGGCTTGGCTTATGAGAGCCTGGGGACCTTCCTTGTATCGACCAGGCAGTATTGAGTCTTCCGCAGAAAGGATACGCCCGTTTCTTCCCAATGGTGTGGCTGTAAAAATGCACATTCCCGGGGGGTGGTCTTCCCAGGGGCTTCAGCCCCCATCCCAAAGCTTCCTGCGGAGCCTGACCCCAAACCTGAAGCTTCGGGGCTCTGCAGAGGAAGGGGACCCAGTGTTTTTGTGGCATTTTGTTGTGGTCGTTGAGGGCCAGGTGGAGATGCTGGATCTTCACTGGCTTGGAAGAAAGGCCACGAGGGCTGGTGGCTGGACCCCCTGCAAGCACAGGGGTCTGCGAGAGGGAGCAGAGAAGCGTCCGTGCCGGACCACAGGCGGTGTCCATGGGGCGCTGCCAGATCGCAGGCTCGCTGAAGGAATGACCGCCACCTCACACTGAGCCACAACCTCGGGCTGCAGGGGAGCGTAGGCCCCAACGAGAGCCTCAGGGGAGATCAGATGCCCATCCTGGGCAGGCAAGGCTGGGCCTCCGAGAGCTGCTGCAGGAAAACACACCTTCTTCTCAGCTTGGAGCAGCCTCCCTGGAGGGAGAGGGCACGGGGCCAGGCGACGCCGGGCCCTTCAAGCAGAGGGGCAGCCAGGCCCCCCTCACCTGGCGTCTGGGCCACGGGCTCCCCAGCTCCCTCGGGGCTGGAGGCACTGAGGCGGACGTGCTTTCCCCCAAGTTCACTCGCTCTGAACTGCTAGCAGGGCTTCAGGCTGAGCGTGCGCAGCTGCTCTGCCCCGCGGGGTGGGGCGAGGCCACATCCGCCTTTGTGCCGGCCTCTTTCTTTCCAACTGCCAGCCAGCTGCGCCGGGCTCGCGGCGGTGCTGCTCGCCCACCAGGACCACAGCATTCAGGCCCCGTGGGGAATAAAGCCAGCTCCTTCAGTCCGTCCAGTAAGGTCTGGAGACACTCCATCTCTGCGGGCTGCTGTGTTGCCTCTCTCTCCACGCGCTCTTTTCATGATCGCTGAGCGCTGCCTTTCACAGCTCATCTGAAGGGGACTGCAGGGCGGGGCTCACCGAGGGGTGCAGCCTCCGGGCAGCGCGCAGCGGAGGGGGCTCAGCCTCCCCAGGCCCTCAGCAGCCGCCCCGCCTCTGTCTCTGTTCTCAGAGCTGATTGACTCTGAGGCCCCTTAATGGCTCCCAGCGGCAGGGCTGGCAGACAATGCCCAGCCTCACCACCGCTTCATGCTGGTAATTCCGTGACAAACCCCATTTCCTCACTTCCAGTGTGCTAGCTGGGGGTTCAGGGTGGGTCTTCTCTAAGAAGCTGTGTGCCCCAAGGCAAAGCCCGAGTTATTATCAGCTTTCCTGATAATAGTAACAATTACAATAATAACAAGTTATTATTGGCCTGCCCTGGAGGACCACAGGGACTCAGAGCATCAGCATCTCATTTAAGATGGAGGCTCCTTGCTTAGGACCCTGAATAGTCATTGGAAGGACTGATGCTGGAGCTGAAACGTCAATACCTTGACCAACTGATGCAAAGAGCTGACTTACTGGAAAAGTCCCTGATGCTGGGAAAGACTGAAGGCAGGAGGGGAAGTGGGTGACCGAGGATGAGATGGTTGGATGGCATCACCGACTCGATGGACATGAGTTTGACCAAACTCCAGGAGATGGTGGAGGACAGGGAGGCCTGGCCGGCTGCCGTCCAGGAGACAGAAGAGTCAGGCACGACTTTGCACCTGCGTAACAGCAGCTCTCGCCGGGGCTGGTCTGCAGGTCCGGAACCCTGGGGCGTGTCCACTCAGAGGGGTCTGTGCGCCCCCTCCCCCTCAGGACATCCACTCAGAGGGGTCTGTGCACCCCCTCCCCCTCAGGACATCCACTCAGAGGGGTCTGTGCGCCCCCTCCCCCTCAGGACGTGCAGGGAAGATGGAAAGTCTGGGGGATACTGCGCGTATCCCCAGGGATCCCCCAGAAAAGTCATCCTCAAGGATGAGCCCGGCTGCTCAGAAGGCATCTCCTCTCCAAACACGGCTGTTCTCAGGTCCTCCTTGAAAACAAGAAACACGCCCAGTAAACCGGAATTTAAGAGGCATGGCTTAGCGATAGCACTTTTCTTTCCAGAAGTGTATAGGAGGGAAAGTTTGGAGTCTCTGAATGTGTGGGTGACATAGGACACACCAGAAATCATTAGTGGAGTCTGAGTCTTGTCTGCCCCTCCCCAGAGCTCAACACAATGCCGGGCACACGAGGCCCTCAGGAGCCTTCCTGTGAGTGAATGAATGAGTGAATGAGTGAGTGAACCTGCCAGTGTGCTCCCCCAGGAGCACGTGAAGCCACAGATGGGCCTGGAGGGGCAGCCCCTCCAGCCAGGGCCACGGGTCGAGCCTCACCTGATGGACAGAGGTTGGGAATTCGAGACGGGGTGTCTGGACCCAGGCGAGGGTCCCAGCCCCACAGGGGTGACGAGACAGGAGGCTGGACTGGATGGTCCTGGCCCTGGACCACAGCCCCAG